>OY720460.1:13356978-13446978 GCA_963082715.1 Harpalus rubripes
TTGTGATAATGGGGTATTCCGGTGATATGGAAATAATGCAAAATAATAACTTTTTTCTATAGTTTACATCTTCATAAAGTAGGAAAATATAATAAAACATGTTTACTAAAAACTTTTAATTCATAATTTAATGTTAGAAAATTGGAATTTTTACAGCTCTAGAAACGTCCTTGAAATTTGTGACGTGAAATTGATAATTTGTTGCTCATTTCACGGTAGATATTTACGTTTAGAATCATAGATGGTGCCAGTAGTTAACACGCGCGTATATTTCTTGTTTGACATTTCGTCCACTTTATTTGCAGCAATTCTCGAACAAAACATACCTTCGGCTTTTAACATTTACGTATTTCTGCACTCACGTATTGTGAGTTATGGAGAAAATAATCATTTACCATGGCAGAACCCACAGCAGGTTACCAGAATCAGTCTTTGTATAATCAGGTTCCATAATTATGAAATATTACTCGTATTTTTACCACAAACAAACACTGTAATACACGCTGCTACTGAAACCATGTGTAAAAAAGCAAATGGCTGTCATGAACATGTGGATTTAGACGCTGAAGTTTGTTGCAGATGTCTATCGATTTGACGTCATACGCGCGCCAATGACAAGAAAATTTGAATTGCGATAAAAATTTTAAAAATTCATATCTCGTGATGTATCCATTTTCTTACTCAAAATTAGATATTCAGAATCCTACTGGTATGTACTAATGAAAAAAAAAATATTTTTAAAAAATGTCGGAATACCCCATTGAATGCAGTAGCAATAGCTATAAAAAATTATTTTCAACTCTAATCGGATGCTCCCTTGGTCTTCTATAAAATTGTCTTATAGCATTTTTTGTATCTTTAATAATATAGAAATTATTTAAGGTAGCTTATGGATTATATGAAATTCATAACCATTTCTTTTTCAGAACATGACGATAGAGCAGAAAATCCTCGCAGAGTAAGTTTCAAACCATCTCGCCTGAACAAAGTCCAACGAACGCGAGACTGGGGCACAGCGCTACGATCCCAGCTCGAGGATGACGACATTGAAATGGGGGGGCCCGCCGGTGGGTCGGGCCACATGCGATACATCAGCAACAAGGGTCGCGGCACGAGAAAAGGCGCCGGAGGAAGAGTCAGCTCCCCTGCCCCTAAAGGTCAGAGCGGAGGCAGGAGGAAACTCTTTGAAGGGCCCACGAACTGGTATAAAATAACGGTAAGAATACATTTTGTGAAATATTAATGTTATTGATGTAAATTTATTGCTTGCAGCTTCCCTACGGGAATAAATATGATAAGGACTATGTATTGAAGACGCTTTTGAATCAAGTTACACCAATGCCATTTATACCAGTTTCGGTAAGTTTTTACCTCTCGCTACCCTTGATAAGGGAGGTATAGGGATCTTGCTAAAAATCGCATATCGAGATTTTGGTAAATGACCACGTTTAAGGTTCCTAGAATCCAATTTAAAATTTTCACGATGATGTCTGTGTGTGTGGATCCTTCACTCTAACTCAAATACTATCATTCAGAAAATTTTGAAACCTTGTATTTCAAACTTTTCTGTAATGGAAAGAGCCCATTAGATTTTGGTGAAAATCGGATAATCGGAAATGGCACTTTACTAGAAGCTCAAAATAGTTTTCCTTCGAAAAATACCTTTAAATGTTATTTTTTCGAGATAATATTATAAAAATTAAAGATTATTAAATTTTTTATGTCTCACTAAAGTATTATGAACTGTTTATTGCTAGGATACGGTGTATATAAACATCTATAACAACCGGGGCATAATGGGAGGGCATAATATTTCATTATGCTCTCATTATAATCCGATCATCGTTTATGGACTTTAAATTAAAAATAATATGAATTTATTTTCTTTTTAATTTTAATTCATTACAATAATAATGATTGATTACAACAATTAATACATTAATTGATTACAATAATTAATATAAGAAAACAGCTTTGAAAGCACAACACAGAAATCAATTTTAATTTAATTATAATACTTAAAATTGATTAAAAAAACCTTAAATAGCCATTTACTTTCACCACACATGAAATAAGTCCGTCGAATTGCAGACTCTAATGTTTCGTATTCATTTTTGACAGATGACGGATCACTAATTTTTTTGGGGACGATATTTATCCACGTTTGAATTAATTTTTGATATTATTTACCGTCACATGTGACACATCCAAAGCCGTACAAGCTCTCTAAAATGTAATTATATTCACAAATAAGTGCATAAGAAATAAAGAACTGAGATCTGTCATGTGATAACGAACCTCAAAATATAATACTTACATCTTCTACAGACGAGAATGGAATAATAAGGAGATCATTTATATGTTTGTCTTCTTCAAAATTTACAGAAACATTCAAAATAAATTCTTTACATCGTTTCGACAAAATATCTTCCGAAACATCAAATTCACCCATTCCACCATCTCCATTTAAAACAAAACGTTGGTGCTGTGCGTTGGTGTTCTAAAGATAAATAAATGTTGATAATAAACTAAACAATTAAACAACATCCTTAGCAACGCCAAAGCTTAAGCATTATTGTAATTAAAATTATTATAAATGAAAACTTATTTCACATAATCTAGTGAGACATAAAGTCTTGTATGCATCACGAGCGTTACTAGATGATAATGCCCATCGGGCGACATTTATCCCTAGATCCTCGTCGCCCTCCTGGCATTATCATCATAGTAACGCCCTTGGTACATAAAATACTATTAAAAGTTATTTTTTCGAGGTTAATGTTATTATAAAAATTAAAGCAGAAAAAAAAAAGAAAAATTCTCGGAAATGCAGTCAAGATAATATGTTTATTTGATTATGTCGACGTTTCGATCATACTATGATCATCCTCAGTGTTAAATCAAATAAACATTATCTTGACTGCATTTCCAAGAATTTTTCTTCTTTTTTTTCCTGCATCATTTTCCCAGTCGATCATCGTTACTCCAATAAAAATTAAAGATTATTAAATTTTCTATAGATTTGCACTAATACTTTTTCTATATATTTTATCGATAAATTTATAAATATATATATATATATATAAATTAAATCCCAGAGCCTACGCTTTAAACAAATAAAACGCAGTTATTCAAATGTATGTAACTGACAGATACAGATAAATGTCACTATCAAAGAACTAATCATTTCAAAATAATATTAATAACGTTTTAAAAAGAAAAAAGGAAATAGAACAATAGAAAAGGAATTCAATACAGTTTTCAGCACAAGTAAATATGTAGGTATATATTTAGATTAATAAAAATTAACGATTCACAAAAATGTTTAAGCTAATTCTCATTTTTGGATGAGTGAATTCTATTCTATCCCGGTATTTAAAATTTAATCTTCATTTTATTATAGTTCCGGTGGCTCAATGGTTAGAGCAACGCCTCATGTTGAGTGCCCTCGGGACTCTGGGTTCGAATCCCACTAAGACATGGATGTGTGTGAATGTGAACCCACTCTGTAATTGGGATTTAATCCTGTTGAGGAACTTTAAAAAAGGTAGTTACTTGGATTAGATTAGACTATATTTGAAGAAATAAACTGTCAAAATTAGAGTAAAATTCGCTAATTCAAAAATAAGGATTAACTTAATCTTTTTTATGACTCGAGCTGTAAATGGCGGGAGGTATTGTGTTGGCCACACCAGATTTTTTTAAATTTAAAACTCCAACTGCATTCTATTTGAATTTATCTTGTTGTAGTGGAGAGTATCCGGCAACATGGCAACCTTCTTCGTAGACGACTTCAAAGTCGCCGAAAAACTCCACAACGCTGATCGCACAATCACCTGCCCTGACGGCTTCAAAATGGTCATCAAAGTCCACCACGGCCTACCCCAAGTCGAAATCAACGCCGCTCTGAAAGAATCCATGAAGCAAGCGATGGCCAAGCGATACAACCCCGTCACAAAAGCGCTCGATCTCTCTCGATTCCACGTCGATCCCCACCTGGGGGATTATTTCTGCGCGCTCTTCAAACCGGTGTTGATGTTGGCGGCTGTTGATATCATGGCGGATAATATACCGGATTTAGAAGCGTTGAAGCTGGATGATAATAGGATACAGATGTTGGATCATTTGAAAGAGTTGAAGAAGAAGTTGCCCGAGTTGAAAGTGCTGCATCTCAGTAATAATAAGGTAAGAAAAAAAAGAATATGTGAATATTATTATTAGTTGTTTCCGGAGAATTACTTAGGGTTGGGATTTCTTATTGTGAATACAGGGTGTTTTACAACTTCGGGTACAAACTTCAAGGACATACAGTACTGATTGAAATGAGTAAAAAAATCGTAATCAACATATGTGAGCATTTGTACAATTTATCTTGGTAGTAATTCCTTAATTACACGCTTCTATAGCATCACTTTTCAATTTAACCTTTGGTATAATTCTCCTTAAATTATCAAAGTCGCTCGTGGACGTAAATCATTGTCAATAGCTCTTAAAGAGAAGTCTTTGATACGATGCCACATTAGACTTTACTATACAAGAGAGATAAAGTTTCAGTTGACGCTAGGGTTGGCGTAGCTCAGTTGGTAGAGCTCCAGACTAGAGATTTGGAGGTCCCGGGTTCGAACTTCGGCGTCAGCTGATTTTTCTCTCGCATTTGTACAATTTATCTTGGTAGTAATTCCTTAATTACACTTTTCAATTTAACATATGTGAGTGTTTGTGAAAGAATATTTGATTATTTTTGAGTTTTTCGTTGTAATAATTAATGAAATATATTTCTATGATACATTTTCACCTTTAGAGACATTTAGAAAACTACTTTTGGAACAGTCAAACAAATTAAGGAATATTAACTTTTTTTAGTAAAATTGTTAGATTTGGACAGCTCTCATAAATGTATATATAATTAAAATATTTTTAAATCTAAAGCGTTTTTACTTTTATATGTATATTGTAAAATATTAAATACCGACATTAAATACCAATAGGACATTGTCGATTGAGAGGTTGTTGCCGCGCGACGCAGGAGCGAGGCATTCTCTCGAAATCGACAATGTCCATTTGCGCTCGAAACACACACAAGATTTTTTCTACAGTCGCCACAATGGAGTCCTCAACCATAACAAAAATTTATTTTTTATTTATTTTTACTTATCGGTATATTTCATTTTTCTTGAGCTATTGCTTCAATCTAATGTAAGCATTTTATACTTTCGTTTTTGTAGATGAATGCCCCATTTTATTTTCACAGCAGTGCGGCATTTTGTTTGGTTATGTAAGTGTAACTACAGTGTCATTAATTCCTGACTAAACGTTTCCATTAAGAATGTAACCAAGTAACATTTCTCAACATTGTATAGTTAGAAATTTGAGGAGCGAGCGTTTTTCTACTTTGACGCTCTAGAGCGGCAAAGTGACATTTTGCGTTGACAAAAGAAAGCGCAAATGGCTACTTTGTATATAGACTGTAGAAAAAAAATGTTAAATTTCGACATCGACTATGTGCGAATTAGGTCTCGACATACGTGCCCAAAACGTGCTTCATAGAAAGAGACAGAAGCAAAACACGTCCACCTGTTTACGTTTACACATTACACTTAACAATTTTTCTGTTTATCGTATTTTCTAGATTTTACATTTACATATTTAAAATAAAATAATTTGCTTTTTGCGATTTGAGATTGAATTTGACGCGTCAATATCAAACATAAACGACAAACCTAAGAAAGTTGTTAAGATCTCTGGCATGGTTAACATATTGAGTAATCTTGACTACTCTGTTTAACTTTCCCTTGTTGTGCTACTGATAATAACTTAGTTCTCGAAATACGTATTTAGTTTTTATTAAAATTAATTTTAAGGTTAAGGGGTAATTATAATAGTTTTAGAGAAATGCACAATAGGGCTGTTGCAAGAGTTTTTATATGCCTTCTAAGTATTAAATTTAAAAAGATATCATTGTTTAAATAGCCTCAAATTTGAAAATACCACCAAATATTAAATATTTTACAATTAATTTTTGAAATTTGGATATTTTGAAAAAGTCACGTGATCTGTAACAGAATGTGACTTCACAACACATACATCTTCATCGGCTCCAATTGGTCTCTTTATAGTGTCAATTCTTTGTGTTTTGTTACAAGTGTTATGATAAATATATTGTCGAAGTTGTCAAACAAGTATCAAATATTTGAGTTTGGTTCGTGTTATATAATACAAAATTCAATATAAAATGAGTATTTTTCATCATGTCAAAAGATGCGAAGAAAAGAAAATTGTGGCTGGAAGCAGTAGGTCGAAGAGCTGATGGTTGGGTTTTTACATTTTATTTTACCTTAACTCTTTAACACACCTTATTTCGGCAACAGTAAAACAGTCGTTTTCTGATATAAATTCAGCCTTCATCCAGCTTTCGATTTTCGGTAAACTGTCCGACTTAGCTTGAGTGTATTTATTAGCCATTATTACTCATTTATAATGGAAAATGTCAGCGTCAAATGTCAAATTAGAAGTTTGTTGTTAACATGTGACAAATTATCGCCTACGCTTATTTATCTAAATAAAAATAACTGTAGGTGATGGAAAAACTGTTTTTCTATTGGATGTGAATGACGTAATGTATGTGCTTCTACGAATTATTTACAAAAATAACAAATTATTACAAAAATAATTATTAATAAGAAAAATATTACATAAACTTTCATTTAAAATACTTTTTGAAAAATGTGAAACAGGCTCATTGTATAAATTATGTGTTTTCCCATTTGACAGTAGGCTGTCTTCAACTCATTCAACCTGTAATTCAAAACTTACCACGACAGCGCTGCGGTCTTAAAAGTAAAAAATACATGCCAATTCGCGATTCAAACAAAGCAATCTCTATCTGGTGACTAAATTTGAAACTAAAAATATGCCCGAAATATATTATTTCCTTCCTTTCATAGAAATTTTCTGGAGTTTGCAGCCATTTAAATAATTTAAAATATCCTTTAACACAAGCTTCATATTATTAAATATCTCTAAAAAGCGTAAAATATAGTATCAGTAACAGATTGACAGCTCGCACATCAATGATGTGACGTCACACTACTGATATATAACGGCGGGAAAAGTTAATTTGAATCGCCAATGGACCTTTTCAATTTAAAGAGAAAATATGCGCAATGGGAATCTGCGCATAGTAAGAACAACAGATCTATGACGTTTGTTTCTAAAAAAATTAAATGTAAAATGAAAGAATATCACAAATAACTTTAAAAAATCTTATTGAAATAAGTTACAAAAGCTTATATTGAAGTTAAAATGTCTAATGATGGAAATTATCACTGAGAATACAGGTATTTTAATAACTGCAATATATTTGACGTTTCGTTTGATAGCCCAACTGGCAGTTGTTCACGCCATTTTCTTACTATTTGCAGCGATAAAAAGAGATAGCCGTTAAATCATTACATTTCAACATGACTTAACTCCCCCCATTATATTCTTACATATACATATTTCGTTTTTCCTTATATAGCTGCGTCAAATGTCAAGTTTGGATCCATTACGCGGGCTGCCCATCGTGGACTTAGTTTTGGACGGGAACCCGTTGTGCGACAACTACAAGGACCAGACCACATATGTCAGGTAATATGACATCAGAAGGGCCATGACGCCCAAAGGATACAAAAGAGTAAAGTATTTATGAATTGACGTAGTCCAGTTTTCATCTGAAGAGAGACAATATTAATATTGCTAGGGATTTTTACAAAAGAAAAAAGGAATTTCAACTGTTCGTACAGAAAAATAATTAAATTATTTTCTGTATTATGGTTGCTGCAACGCCCAGATGTGTATCATCTTTTTTAAAAAACTTTTGTCAGGGATCTCTTCAGGTGAAACGATTTGTAAGATTGCATGTAAGATCTGAATGTTGTAAAGTAAAATGCATGATAGCATTGTTCGATATATATTTTATGACAATAATTTTACCATAAAATGTTGTTATACTTAATTGCGAATATTAAAAAAGTTTGCAATATCAATACGGCTACAGTTACCCATTTTTGGGTGAGCGGTAAGCCACTTATATTCTCATCTACAATGACGATATATCTGTACTATCAAAAACGATTATTAATCGTCACCTTTCGGGCTCTCAAAGCTGTCAACAAAATAAAAACAAACATCCAACTGAATTTTTGAGTGCGAGGGCGTTCCAATAAACTTTGGTCCGACTGAAAACTAGTTTAATAAGTGACGAAAATGATTTTTCGTACCTCCATACATTTTGACTAGTATTACAGAACTCAAAATCGTCCAGAAATGCGCTATTGCTGACCTAGGCCGGCAAAAGGAGTTGGCATTACTGTTCTGATGATTTAAGATTATTTTCAACACAAAAATTAGCAACGTGTTTACAAATTTTAGGACTAAATCTTTAATTGTTGTAACTTAAATAATTAAATTTTGTCATAAAAATAATAATATGCTGTCATTACTGACATCTCGTATAGATTAATTATAAGTTCCAACTTTAGGACTAGTTTGTTTTGTAACTACAACTAACTTCATGTGATACAATTGGGTTTCCGCCATCTGTCAAAATATATATAACTAATGTTTGTATGTTATATTTTCAATAGATATAAAATAATTACGCATTTTAAGCTCAAATGTAAGTAATTATAATTAAACTTGCTATGCAAAACCGATAAAAATATATGTTCATTTTTTAGGTTATGTAACATAGAATAAAGTGTAGAGAAACATACGAAGAATTTATGGAGAAGTCGGTACAAAAAATCTTGTGTATCACACGCCCAGAAACTGTTTTGCGAGATCTCGTATTTGCAGGCCTCGCTTTCAGCTCGGCCTGTCAAAATAAACTCGGTCTCGCAAATGTTCAGTTTCTGACCTAGTGATACAAATAACTATTCAGTTGTAATAAACGTTCACTGTCCTCAAAATTGTTTATTTTAGATTAGAAACAAAAAATATTGGTCCACGTGTGCACGAACCGAAACTAGTCTGAACTCGGTTGTGAGAACAACCTATTGTAGAGAAATACTACAAATAACTAATACTTCTCAAATTATATTTGAATTTTGGACATATATCTACGTTTTACAAAAAAAAAAAATATGCAGCACTTAAATAGAATATTATCTAAAACTGTTCCGGGTTATTTATTTTCCCCGAGGTTTTCTGAACTGTACTCGTAACACTGGTTAGGTATTAAAACGAGAGAAATGCATATACCTATTAACTAGTCCAATAGGTATATGGAGAAATGTTTATTTTACGCACAACATTTATTTTACTTGTACATCAACATACGTATCAGCATCAAAATATAGGTTATCTGGGTCAATTTGCGCGGGAATGAGGCGCGGGCAGACACGTGACTTTGACAAGTGCTTGTAGGGCCCCTCAAGGGTGCCAAGTATACAGCTTGTGTAACTTGCCTGTGTTGCCAAATCAATTTAAGCGTAAAATTAATAAATAAAATTGTAAAACTAGTTATTATTAATGAATATCATGTTGTTTTATTTTGTAACACAAACTTAATTTTTAAAATATTTTATATAAAAATAGAGCGATTAGTGCTGCCATCTACGATACAAAGATGTCTTGGCGCGTTAAATTTGAGGAAACCATCAGTTCATGTTGAATGCTCTATTTTGTTTAACGTGTCAGAAAATAAAACAACATGATATTCATTAATAATAACTAGTTTTACAATTTTATTTATTAATTTTACGCTTAAATTGATTTGGCAACAGGCAAGTTACACAAGCTGTATACTTGGCACCCTTGAAGAACCCTACAAGCACTTGTCAAAGTAACGTGTCTGCCCGCGCCTCATCATAATAATTTGGCGTGTCAGCAGATGCTGCCACCTATCGGAACTAGGGGTAACAGAACAGTTTTGAATTTTGGCGCCACAAAACTAATATTAAATGTATAAATAATTATTAGCAGAATAAAATTTAACAGCTAAAATATTTCTGCATTTTGAATTTTAAATATATTGACTGATATTTTGAACCTTTAATTAAGAATGCGGTTAATAATTAGTCAAACAATTAAAGAATATATTATTATATTTCAATAATTGTGTAACTAAATAGTCTTATTCTTAATTGAGATCTCAGAATATCAGATATGTATATTAAATTTGTTACAAAATTATTTTTATTTGTTAAAAACGTAATTTTTTAATATTGATCTTATTATAAATTTATATATTGCTTATACTTTTTTTTACAACAAATTTTGTTTATAAAAATACAATTATTTATGAACATAAAGAATAGATTTGCTACAAAAAAAAAAAAAAAAAAACAAAAAAGAAAATATATAAAAAAATATTTTTAGGCGATGTTAAAATACAAATACACTTTCGAAATCCCAAAAAAAAACTATCTACAATATTTCCACCCCTACAACAATATCTACGGCATTGTTGTGCTACGTTGTTACCTACAACAATCTACTACCACGTAGACACTGCTAGAAACTCTAGACAGTGCAACAGCGCAACAGGCAGCGCGAGTGGGCTGAGTGCGTCACAGGGGCCTGTAAGGCCCCATGATGACGTCACTGCACAGCCTACCAACACTCGCACAGCTGCTACGCCAGATATGTAGTCAGATACCTCTGACAAAACGTCATTACCTGCGATTTACCCCGAGAAGAGATGCGAGATGAATTATGTATGATGGAATGTAAAATTGCTTTTGCATTTTGATGGAATCAGTATTTGTATTTTAATTGAAAGCTAAATAAATAAGAAAAAAAAAAACAAAAAAAAAAAAATAAAAAATGCAAGAAAAAAAATAGAAAATAAAATGGATGCAGCAAATTTATTTTTTTGTTCATATTTATCAAAAATTTGAATCAAAAATAAATTTAATATTATATTTATTTAATATTTGACAGTATGAGTGATATATAAATATATTTCCCAAAAAAAATAATAAACTTTTTGTTATAATTTTATATAAAAATATTTTTGTAACAAATATTCCACATTTATTCATTTACAATTTTTTTTTTTGTACAGAAATATTTAGTTGTTATACTTTAACACTTTCACTGCCAAGTCGACTAAAATAATAATAATAATAATATGGCCTTATACCATTTTTTTTACAAGAATAGGATGAACTTAAACTTGTACGTAATAAGCGAGGTATAAATTTTTAAAATCATAATTATGTGACTATCATGTTCTTATCAATAAAAGAGCGCAAGTTTTGTATTTACAATTAGGCAACCAATCAAATTAATTCAGACATGAAACGTCACACAAACAATAAAAAAATGGACGTCAGATTCAAAAGCGAAATTCTGGGAATTTGCAGTACATTTATATACTTTTTATTAAGCGCTAACTTCGTATAAACGATGTTTAGTAACATACTCTTGATGCCACGGATCTGTGACATACGCGCAGAGCAAAAGTATGTTCGAGTCACAAGACATGAAACGTCACACTAACATTCAATAAAAAAAAGCGTCAGATTCAAAAGTGAAATTCTATAGGGCGCGAGCAGACACGTGGCTCGAGCGTCCTTGACGTGCTAGAAATCAGCTGATTTGTGTGCTCTTTTCATTTTGACAAGAACAATGTCACTTTGACAAGACCAATGTTTTGACTTATTTTAATTTTGAATTGTTGAGAAGTTATTATTTTTAATTTCATGTGAATTGTACATTAATAACATTTTAGCAGTTCAAAATCAAAATAAGTCAAAATATTGGTCTTGTCAAAGTGACGCTGTTTTTGTCAAAATGACATGCGCACACAAATCAGCTGATTCCAAGCACGTCAAGGACGCCCGAGTCACGTGTCTGCTCGTGGCCTTTAAACGATGTTTAGTAACATACACTTGATGTCACGGATCTGTGACATATGCGCAGAGCAAAAATATGTTCGAGTCACGGATTCGTGATATCTGCAGTGAAAGTGTTAATAAAAAATTGGACAAACGTTTATGGTTAAACAGAACTTGTCATTTTTCGCGTTCTAAGCTTCGAAATGTATCTAAAATCAATACGAATGTATGAACCTCGATTTAGTTTGCGAACATCGATTTAATCTCATATTTTTTCTAATTTTCGAATTGTAAAAGTTTACTATTTAATTTTGACGGCTTTTAAAAGCTAATTGTTGAAAGTCGTTTAACAACAAAAGAATATAAAAGTTGGTAAACTTTCGTGTACTGCAAATATGCAATAGTTGGTTAAGTTAGGTGTATAATGGTATATCTTTTCTTGTAGAGAAGATAATATTTTAGTTTCGCTGTGAATCCATTGGTGAAAGCGAGAAATGAAATGTACATGTATATAGGTAATGTGTTGTGTGTGAGTGTTCACAGGGCGTAGCGTAGTATTGTTTTCTAACTCGGGCCTTCGGCTCGTCTTTGGTTTGTCTACAGCGAAGTGAGGAAGAGGTTCCCCAAGGTTCTCAAACTTGTAAGTATTACATATTGGGTTAGTGTTTTTCTTATCAGTCACCAGAGTTTTTCAAAATTTGATTGTTATATTATCGTGAGCCGCAGAATCCTTTGGCGGCTGTAAGCGCACCTGTCATGGCGGCTAGTTGGACATGTCAGATTTGTTTACATTTTGTTTGAATAAGTGCTTTCTGATTTATAATATTGATAAAAGTTCAAATCAACACAATTTTTAAGTTTGTTCAATTTACATTACAGTAGGTTTCAAAGTTATAAAATCAGATTTATTTACTTTACAGAAAGAAAATAGAAATGAAATACTCAATTTATTGTGTTATTTTGTCAAAATAGGCTACTTGCGTGGTACTGAAAATCTGATATCTATCACTAAATATCTAAAGTAAAGTTGAAAACGTATGTAAAAATATAAATTTTATTTAAAAAAAATTATTTGTTGATTATAAATTAAGAAAGAAGATTTTCTTTGACGTCATTATTTTGAACTGGAGAAAAGGATGCATATTTAAGAATGTAACCTGTAGATGGCGAGCGAGTGCGAGTTTTAATTTGATTTTGACATTAGTTCATTTTTCTGTCACTGTCTCTCTTCTTTATTATTTACAATTTGCGTGGTTTCTGTTATTTTTATTACGTATTTCGATTTGTTAAGCAGGATTTTGAAGGATTTTAAATTAACTTATACTCGTACAAGACTAAAATTACAAACGAAAATATTAATCTCCAAACTATTATTCAAATGTCAAACAGATGATCTGTCTTGTTTAAATTACCCGCACATGCCGTTGCTATTGGACGTACCTATGTTATTGTTTTACGGCCATTTGTTGGTTCGGCGTAATTCTACGTCATACATGGCGGTAATTTATAGCTATTAACATACCTAGGAATGTTATGTATATCATAACTGCCGAAGATGTCGGATTTAAATCCGAGCTCGTAGAGCGAGGATTTTAAGACATCTAAGGCTTGTTTTGATTAATAACATCCGTGGTTTGTTCAATAGTTTATCGGTTTCAGAAAATTAAGACATTATTGATAAATACCATCTTTTGAAATTCTCTCATTAATGCTACTTTCAGATTGCTATGGTTAACATAATTATTTTGACATGTGTCAGCATGACAAATATTAAAATTATGTGCTTTATTCCACATGTTTATTACTTTAGAATAAAGTAGACCGTATTTAAAACGATAGGCTAACGTTGTCTGTATGTATTAATGAAGAGCATTATATTTTCATTTTATTTTATTTTCATTTTGTAGACCGTTGTTGACAAGTCAGTATGGTAATAATATTATATATTATGTTATAACTTAGTTCTCAGCCTACTTTTGTACATGTAAACAATGGAATAATATCCTGAAACCGGTAAAATATTAAAATTTCATTAATTATATTCTGGCCAATTAATGAAAATTTTGCCAAAAGAAAAAATATGGGTAGCAAGTTTTTATCGTCTCTTCAAAAATATTAAATAAAAAAATGGTACGCAAGTAGCCCATTGTGGCATGAATGTATCCTTATTCTTTGAATTTATCTGTGTTGGTTTGGTGATAAAAATATTCAGTTTATATTTATAAATGACCCTCGTACATTATTGTAAATAATTTAATAAATATTTCATACATTTCGTGAGTATAGGACGGAGTGGACCTCCCACCTCCAATCGGCTTCGACCTGACAGACGAACTCCCTTTACCCAAGGGCCAACAAACCTTCCTCTGCGCTCCGGAGGGCCAAGACATCGTTCGCCAATTCCTCGAACAATACTTCCTCATATACGACAGCGAATCTCGCCAACCACTTCTCCAAGCGTACCATGAACACGCCATGTTTAGTATGACAATGGCATATCCATATGGCATGACGCCGAAGAATTCGTCGTGGTTAAATTGGTACCAGACGGATAACAGGAATTTGATAAGAGTACAGGATCCGGATAGGAGGAATCGGTTGCTAAGGCAGGGACATCTGGCGGTGGTGTCGTTTTTGTCCGAAATGCCGAAGACGAAACATGATATTCATTCGTTTACGGTGGATCTCAGTTTGTTCACGGTAAGTTAATTATTATTACAACAGCCCTAGTCTTACACAACTATAGGCGATGTGCACATTTTGAGCGTCAGCGCCTCTAACGGCTACATTGGCATTTTTGATTACTGAATCAACTTTGACATTTTGAGAAAGTTATAGAATTTACAATTTTATTTTGAGTTGTTGCTATTGTGTATGAATATTATACATCATAGTATATTGAAATGAATAAAGAAAATATTTAAAATGCTATATATGTGATGTGATAATCAAAAAAGTCTAAATACCAGCGAAGGTACTGTGGCAGAAAAAATAATTTTTCTTATAATATGTGTGATTTCTGTAAACCATTTTATCATATTTAAATTTATATTATAATTTATAATATTAGTTAAATGTTACAAGATGCACAATTCATGGAAATTGAGATTAAAAAGTTGGAAAACTTGAATTATTGGAAAGAAGAAAATTTCTACATATCACGATATCAGTGTATGATATTCGCATCTTTCTTTTATATTCGCAATAAATGAAGAAGATTATTCATTGAAAATATACCAGGCTCTAAGTGGAATCAGTTGCACAAGCTCGGAAAAGAAAATACACGAAAAATACGAACCATGTGAATTTCTATCTTTAACATTAACATTACATGTACAAAATCTATAATAAATTGACGAATTGTCAAAAATAGACTTCTATTTCATACAACTGCAAGTATTATACAATTTTCTGCTTCTTGTATTATATCTTATTCAAATATTAACTTAATAAACACATTTTTATATAATTCATTATTGCAATCAGACGATCATTGTTGGAATTTTATTGATACGATAAGTATCTTTTACAAGAAGAAAATATGTATACCTAAAATAAATTTTCATGTTAGTAGAAGATATCGGTTGAAAAGTTATTTTCTTAAACATCTATTCCTTATATCATCTAGGAAATTTATAAAATAGACCTTTCCAATTTAAAGAGATAGAAGATATGCGCAATGGGATCTGCGCATAGTAAGAACAACTGAGACTACTTTTGTGCACACCGCCTATAGGACTCGAGCGACATTGACGTGCTTGGAATCAGCTGATTTGTGTGCGCGTGTCACTTTGACAAGACTAATGTTTTGACTTATTTTGATTTTGTACTTCTAAAATGTTATTATTGTACAATTTTCAGGCAGTAAATCGCATGAAATTAAAAATAATAACTTCTTAACAGTTCAAAATTAAAATAAGTCTAAAAATTTGTCTTGGCAAAGTGACATTGTTCTTGTCAAAATGACAGGCGCACACAAATCAGCTGATTCCAAGCACTTCAGGCTTGCTCGAGTCACGTGTCTGCTCGCGCCCTATTGAAGTTATCACTGCTTACCATGTTTGAACATACCTCAGTTCTCTAGCCCTTTAAACAAAATGGTTTTTATAATGTGTGTATGTTTTTTTTTCTTTCTATGTCAGCCTCACCTATTGATGCTATCAGTAACCGGCATCTTCCGCGAGTTGGAATCCGGCCAACGCTCACCGCCTCTCCGCCACTTCAGCCGCGTGTTGGTGATCGTCCCTGCAGGATCCGGGTTCTGTATCATTAACGAGCAGCTACATGTCACCAACGCCACAGAATCCCAGGCGAGGCTGGCGTTTAAGACGCCCATCCCAGCGCCAGGACCTGCGGTGCCAGTACAAGCGGCGCCGCCCCAAATAGGAGTGACGCCGCCGACGCCTGCACCCACGCCAGATGACGCCACCAAGCAGCAGATGGTGCAGACTATGGCGCAGCAGAGTGGCATGAATCTCGAATATTCCACAAAGTAAGAGGAACATTTACTTATTTATTTTGATAATGGGGGAGTTTTTGAATTTTTTATATTTTAAAATATTTTTAAATCTAAAGCGTTTTTAATTTTATATTTTGTAAAATTTTAAATAATACCGGAGTAGTTTTGCAATATTTTTTTCCCGCCATTACGGCGTACATTACATCAACTATGTGCGAATTAGGTCTCGACATACGTGCCCAAAACGTGCTTCATAGAGAGACGCATAAGCAAAACACGGCCACCTGTTTATGTTTACATTTGACACGTGACAATTTAATTTCTGTATTTATCGTATTTTCCAGGTTTTACATTTACATATTTAAAATCAATTTAGGCGTTTTTTATTCAGACCGGTTACATGGTAACCGCATTTTATTCAGCATACCGGTTACTCGCGGTTACGTCAAACACGTAACCGCGATATATATTTTCCTTAAGGCGATTTCGGGCGACATACCCGTTCACTTCTTCGGATTACTTACGGTATGATATGGTTAATGGTAGCGCCAAAAAATCGTTGGTTCACTTGTTGACACCGTGCTTGGTGGTTATGTATATTCTGCGACATTTAAAACTGTCAAAAATAGTGTCTGGCAATTAAAATGCATTAACGGAGAAAGATAGTTTTTTCCATATTTGTCCAAAAAAGAGTCAACGAAAATAATGTCACCCTGTTTGACATAAGACCACGACTCCGACTGTTTTCACTTTTGACATTTCAAAAAAAGAGATAGAAATAGTGAACAGAGAGCTGACTCGACTCGCAAACCCGTTCAGCTGTGAGCACTGATCCAAGCATACCGGATATGTTATTCCTAGCGCCCGAATGTGTGAACGTACCTGAACGCAACATACCGCAAGTGAACGGTTGTCGCCCGAAATCGCCTTTAATCTAAGATGCTGGGCGGTTACATGTCAGGTTACTATTGCTATCCTTTTCTAGCTGTCAAAACGCTGACATTTTGGGTTTTAGGTAACTTTCAATAAGAGTAAAAATAGAATCTGTGACTTTTTTGGAAACGTATTTTATATTATATCAATACGCTTTAAATTAAATGTATCACACTATGAACAAGATAAATATTCGACATATGTCAAATAATTAATTTGACAGACGCGTCTGTAGTAACCTGGCATTTTTATTCACACCGGTTACGTGCGGTTAACCGTATGTAACCCGGTTACATGAATAAAAAACGCCTTTTGTTTTTTGTGATTTGATATTGAATTTGACGTTTCAATATTAAATATAGAAGACATACGTTCAGGTTTTCATTCTAAACTAGCGCTCGTAGCGGACAACTACGGCGAACCAAAGATGCCGCATACATCATCGTATTGCGGGCGTTTTAACTGATAAATTTAATATTGTTTGTACAAAAAATACGCTATATTTTATTACTTTTATTGCATGTATGTATAATATTGCACAATGCTATTGTAAAGCCGGCACCACACTACTAGCAAATATTGACAAGTACCGACAATGACGAGTGATGTGGGATTGAAATTTCTTGTACTTGGCTATGCTCTTGCTCTCTCGTACTGGCATTCAGCGTTTCCCATCCATTGTCGGTAATCTTGACACGAGTCAAAGAATAATTACATACTTACTTGCCGAGGCTCCTACACCACTCGCGGAACCTCCTAGAACACTCCCTATTTCCTCGTTAGAGGGGAGTTCGTGTTTCAATACATGTAAACTATTATTCACGAAAGATGACTATTCAAGGTCATTTGTGAGCCGTCTGATATAATATTACTTGCAGATAATTTCATTGCATTTCGTTTGCATAGGCGTGCAACATGAAATATTTATAGACACTTTTTAACTGAAAAATAAGAATAGTTCATTTGAAAATTGTTTCTTTCTAAATAATGCCTTTCTGAAAGATTTATGTTCTTCACTTATGTTTTTGCAAAATACAAAAACATAGACTTAACTTATAAACCAAGGAATAATAATTTGATTTAAGCGTCAACGCCACTGGGTAAATATTAGCACAGAGGGCAGTGCAGTAGATAATTAGGTATCTGTAATTCTACGACATATGTCATTATTATTTATAGTCTGTTAGAAAGTAATGCCACTATTTACGTATATCTGTCACACGACAAATTAAATAGACATAGGTCAAATAATCTTTCTCTTTCTAATACAAAATGTTGCTAAGCTACTGCTATAATGTGATGTGTATTCTTTCTTCGAACAAATGACCTTGAATAGTCATCTTTCGTGAATAATAGTGTAGTTTGTTTACAAGTTGAGTTGCTCTTCTGTATACAAATCGGCGCATAAATGGATTCGTATGAAATTATCAATGAATTTATACAATTGTATGAACAAGAACCTATATTACGGAATCCAAAACATCTACACAAAAATAGGAACGAACTTAGTAAAATATATACCTCATTTAAAATAACATAAGCCGCACTAACGAGAAATATATCGTCTGTTTGTTTGTCCTTCGTGAGACAAATTTAAAGTTGGCGGGAAATTAAATGGCTGTTTGCAAAATATTACCAAGTATTACCGAGGAAGTACAATTGCAAGTATTGGCGACTGAAATGTCCTATAGAGGTGCTGCGTTTATTTAAGATGGCCGACTTATTTGGGAATTTTCCTGAGGTGTGATTGGCTGCCATTACCAATTCGGAGGGTTCGCAAGTTTACCGCTAGGTGGCTATGGGTTAATTTCAGTCGCGAATACAAAATCTGATGTGACCAGCACATTAACTTCCGTCAGTTCTATGTATTTTGTACAAATGTCGTACAGAAAGTTCCTTGCAAAACAATCTATTTCTTGTATATTACCTTAAGGCAGTTGTATGTATTTTATACATATTCCATACAGAAAGTTTCTAGCAAAAGATCCTATATTATATCTTCAAATGAGGGTACTTCCCGTTGACCAATTATAACCAAAATCTAATCAGCTCTTTATATGGATGAAACGAAGAAGAATACGAAAGCATTATAATTTTTGAAATTGTAATATGAGTTATCGTAGACGAAAGACACCATCGTAAAAAATAGTAAAATCATATTCTAGGGACCCTAAAACGTGTTTATTTATCAAAAATTCACAACCGAATTTTTTGACCAAAGGCAATACGTTCCTTACCTAAAGGTGACGGAAGGTAACAAATGATCTGGGAGGTCGGACACGGCATTCGTGCATGCCCTTAAATACTTGTACAAGTACACAAGGCGAGTAGTGTGGGGCCGACTTAAATCTAGGGAGGTTATTTTGCCGCATTCTGTATATATTTTTTCTTACTCAAAATTATATATTCAGAGTCCTAATAGAATGAAGTGAACCAGCGACAAAAAAATAATTTTTTAAATATTAATACCGGAATATCCCATTTGTAATTCAAAATGATTTTTTTTTGTCCGTAGATGTTTGGCAGAAACGAACTGGGACTTCCAGCGAGCCATTTTTATTTTCACGGAGCTGCAAAAGCAAGGCAACATCCCCGTCGAAGCGTTCGTCAAGTGATACACACCCACACCCTTGTGGTACATTAACTCTTAAGTTTATTCCGTTATACATAGATTATAATTCTACTTATGTACATAAAATTATCAATTGTGAATTATTATTTACGTAGATAAAGCTATTTTGTCTATATGTCATTACTACATACTACAGTCTATTGTAGTTTAAGCATTTCGTGTTTCCTATTTTTAATAAAATATTTTTAAAAAGAGACTTCATAATAGTATAAAAATATTTAGCGAAAGTCTAGAATACCTACCACTCAAGAATTTTATTTTGATCGTTATTAAATAGTTGCAAAACCTTTAAAAACAATAAAACTCACAAAAATTAGGGCACGGAAAGAAATATTTATAGTGATCTTGGCAGTTTTCTGAAAAAAAGTAGGGAAATTCCTGTAAAATTAATGTAAAATACAACCTAAAATCTAATAATCATTTTGCGCGAAATGCATGCAACCACCCTAATTGAAATGTCAAAGGGTTGGGAGGGTTAGGTTTTCTAGAATCCAGCCAAACATTTAATTGTTTTTATTAGGAAAATATTTTAAAATCACAGTGAGTGGTCAGCAGTTTTTAGTTCTTCCATAGTGTTGAGTACAGTTTTCATATCTTTTACTATATTTTGAAGTGTTGAACGAGGAACTAACATTTTATGTTTTCCTGAATCTGTTTCTAGTTCCAGTTCTACGCAGTCTAATCCAGGGTGGGCTTGGAAATTCGATGTACACAATCGATTCACTATAAAGATAAAATTTATATTTTGCACACTATAGTACGAGAGGGTATTAACAAATTTTTAGCCTAAAATAGAAACAAGTATTTTTTCGATCAAATTCAGTTTTATTTATCGATATCTGCTGCAACATCTAATGTTTGTTCATTAATAAATCCAATGAAATCACGAAAAGCGCGCGAGTCTCGCTTTTAAAATTCGGCAACCAATCAAATTGTAGACATGGTACATCATCCTAATTGACCATTTTCATTGAGAATTTTTGTGAATATGAATAAAAATTATATTTCAAAAGCCTATGGCACACTTGTCGATGAGCATCAAGGAGCATCGATGAAACAACAGTACGCACCCGTCATCGAACGTATCTCATTTCAGACGTATCTTTTGTGTTTCATTTTAAACGTTAGCGTGGGAATTTATTTGTTTTTCATGTCTGGACGATCCTCCCATGTCAATAAGTGTCAACTCTTTCGCGTCGTGTCAGTATTTTATTTTTATTCATATTTAGTGTTTCATTTTCATTTTAATATTTAGTATATAATTTTGTTCGTTTATTTGTTTTTGTGCAACCGGACGCGAAATAAGCATTTCGCAGCCGCAATACAGGCCGCGAAATTCAATTTCGCCACCGTTGTTATGGTAACGGCCGCGAAATAAATTTCGCGGCCGTTTTCATGGGAGCGACCTCGAAATTAGGTAAACAACTACTTTGACACTTGAGAATTGTACGGTTTTGTTTATCAAATGTTAATCCCATAGCCACCGTGAAAGCTAACTTTCTATTTACATTGAAACTGTAAAATTAATAAAATTTGTAATTACATATTTTTTACGGTTGCACAAAAAATATTGTGTACACCTTGTCCGCGAAATCCTTTAGCGCCCTCGAGATTGTCTTGCCTCGGCCGCAAGTGGCCTCGGCGACAATTTTTCTCTCGGTACTTTAAAGAGTGATTTCGCGGCCTTGATATACAAATAACTATTTTACAAAGCTCATTTAAATATCAACTAGGGCCATAACAATGGATCTTTCCAATTTAAGGGCTATCTCTTTCTATCGCTGCAAATAGTAAGAAAATGGCGCGAACAACTGCCAGTTGGGCTGTCAAACAAAACGTCAAAAATATTGCAGTCATTAAAATACCTGTATTCTCAGTGAAAATGTGCATTGTTAGACATTTTACCTTCAATAAAAGCTTTTGTAACTTATTTCGATAAGATTTTTTAAAGTTATCCGAGATATTCTCACATTTTACGTCTAAATGTTTTAGAATCAAACGTCATAGATCTCAGTTGTTCTTAGAAGATATGCGCAGATCCCCATTGCGCATATCTTCTATCTCTTTAAATTGGAAAGGTCCATTTAAAAAGCGACAGCGTAGGAACATTTCACTGATATTATTACCAACTTAATTTTTTGCATCACAGAAAAAATCGCTGTATTTGTCATCGCTGAAATAGAACACCATCGATGACGGGTGCGTACTGTTGTTTCATCGATGCTCCTTGATGTTCATCAACAAGTGTGCCATAGGCTTAAAGTTTGAAGTTCAAGGTTAGAACTGTCAACTGTTGTTTACAAATGGGAAAATACGGTACGTATTATTTTATATTCTTTACTTTTCACAAATGATTACTATAGTAATTATTGTTAGTGAACAATGACGGAAATTAATAATAATCAAAATAACGGTTGGACAAACTACTGTGAAGTAGAAATAATAATATTCCTCGCACTTCACAGAGAACATCGGATCTCTCACTCTAACTGAGCACGCATGCGCACATCAACAATGAAAATGGTCTATCAACCACTTGCAGTTTGCCAACAAAATTCTTCGTTAGTACTCATTAATTTACGTATATTATCGCAAATATGACTATGGTATAGTACCCCATTAGAATATTTGTAACTATTGTAAAGTAGTAACGTATTATTACCTCTAAGTGACTGTTGGTGCAGCTGAGCCCTCAACGAATCAACATGATCAGTATAGACTCGTTTCAAAGCTAGTGCATGTTCTCTAGGAAGCCCCAACTGTTGGAGTTCGCCCCCTAGGGCAGCGGCATCACAACTAGCACGAGCTGATTGCATCAAAATCCACGACACGCAAGATACACACCGTTTTATGACACTGCCATCCTCTAAACATTACAGTAAGTATAATTTTATACTCATTATTATGATTATTATACAGGAATTTACCTGACTTGGAATCTGTTAACAATTTCTCGACTTTTTCCATCTATAAAAATAATAATTTAAGTATTGTATGAAAAGTTTTGTACGAGTCACTAAAATTATTGAGAATGAGAAAATCAGGTGGGCCGTGAAAACAAAATTTTTTAAAGTATCGTGATTGTGAGTTAAAATATGGAATTAACTAGATTCTAAATGACCCGTCTTATACTCATTAATTCCAGGGTGACTCTTGCATAATCTTACATTTAAAGGCGGTGAAACTAGTCCCTGTGCAACGAGAGCTGCTAAAGATTTTAATTTAACAGAACTCAATCGAGAAAGAGTTGCCATTTCAGCCAAAACCCAATCTGGGCAATCTCCGTCTCCACACCATTTAAAACGCTAAAATAAACCCATTTAGATTATTCATTAACAACAAAAGCATAAGGAGAAAATAAATTATTATACATATTTACCATTCTTTTAAATTAATAAATAAAATGCAAGTTTTTTAGGTTAAAACTAGTCTCTTGTTTTCGTATCGTGGCAATCAATCAGTAATTTTTGAAATGAAAATATTAATTAAATCTGATTATAAAGTAAAATTAAGTTACAATTTACGAATTTTTAATATTTGTTGAAATATTTAATACAGTTATAAAGTAAAGACGCGGGCACTCAGCTGTTTTTGACAGTCTATGTAAACACTTAAACAGGACCTGACTGCCCCAATTCCCAAATTTCATATTTTTATTCATTATTTATGTATTATTCACGAAAGATGACTATTCAAAGTCATTTGTTCGAAGAAAGAATACACAACACTGTGTAGAAGTAGCTTAGAAACATTTTGTATTAGAAAGAGAAACGTACGTCTATTTAATTTATGTGGTGTGACAGATATACGTAAATAGTGCCATTACTTTCTAACACGCTAAAAATATCAGTGACGTATGTCACAGAGTTACAGACATGTAGTTGTCTACTACACTGCCCTCTGTACTAATGTTTATCCAGTGACATTAACATTGAAATCACATTATTATTTTCGGTTTACCTCAAGCCCGTATTTTTGTTTTATTCAAAAACGTAGGTGAAGAAGATAGAACTTTGAGAAAAGCATTATGCAAAAAGAAACAAAATTTTCAAATAAAGTACATTTATTTTTTCAATTAAAATGCATCCATAAATATTTCGCGTTGCACGCCTGTGGGTACGAAACACAGTGAAGTTATCTGCAAGTAATATTATATCAGATAGCTCATAATAGTTATTTGTATATCAAGGCCGCGAAATCGCTCTTTAGCGTATCGAGGGAAAATTGTCGCCGAGGCCGCTTGCGGCCGAGGCAAGACAATCTCGAGGGCGCTAAAGGATTTCGCGGACAAGGTGTACACAATATTTTTTGTGCAACCGTAAAAAATATGTAATTACAAATTTTATTAATTTTAAACAGTTTCACTGTATATAGAAAGTTAGCTTTCACGGTGGCTATGGGATTAACATTTGATAAACAAAACCCTGTAATTTTCAAGTGTCAAAGTAATTATTTACCTAATTTCGCGGCCGCTACCATGACAACGTCCGCGAAATGAATTTCGCGGCCGTTACCATAACAACGGTTGCGAAATTTAATTTCGCGGCCTGTATTGCGGCTGCGAAATGCTTATTACGCGTCCGGTTGCACAAAAATGATTTTATAATTCATTTTTGCGTTTATATGAAGAGCTAAAATAATCGTTTCACATAATTTAGATGCAGTATTTAAATCTCTAAAACTATTTTTACAAAAAATAATTCGGTAATATTTGCGCAAAGAAAAACTGATTTCCCATGTTAAAGGCCTATGGCCCATTTTTTGATTTACATCATATTTCAACACTCATTAGATTTTTGCTAAAATTGATAAACCGGAAGTGGTAGTTAACTTGGTGCTTCAGATTGTCGAGGAAAAACATAAAATATAATCCAAAATTTCGTATTACAGACTTTTCTATTTATTGGAACAACAAATTAGATTTTGTTTACAAACGATCAACCGGAAGTGATTCTTTTCTTAAAGCTTATTGCTATTTTAAACATGGAATTGGCGGGAGGGAGGTATGTGTGGACCACATCAGATTTTTTTACTGTTTCTCTTAGTTCTATTGAGCTGGAATAGGGTAATATAATAATCTAACCTAAACACAATATTCATATTTACTGATCATTTATTTTACAAAATACTAATCAAATAAATATAAGAATTTAAAAAAATATAAGCCATGACTATTCTCAAAAATTTAGGCGTGACTCTCGTATGTAAATATCATAAATATTGCATAAAACAGAAATAATTTGAAACAAATAATAATTTATTGAACTATTTTATTTATTTATTTACAATATAAGATGTTTCTAATTATGTATTCTACAACTTTATTTCATGATATTTAATGGTGTTCTACGCGGCAGTATCGGAGACCACAATATCCGCAGGCATGAGTTCCTGGCTTATCCTAAAAATAAAAGCATTATTAATACATCGATTGTATTTTTACTGTCCATTTATCTAACAATGTATTCTGGCCAACCAAAGGGCATAATTTATATTCCTATCTAAACCAACGCTTATTTTCTGACGTGAAATGAAGTATAAAAATCTAATAAAAAAATTTGGTATGTTTTTGTTTAACAAACAAGCATCTGTGCGACTCTTTTAACACTTATTTACGTATTCTTACCAAGTTTATGTACACTCTTGGATGACCAGTATGGTCATCTCCCCCATCGCACCAAACAACTCTTTCGGTGCAAGCTTTTGGTGGAACTTCTTCTATCAAATCGATAGCAAAGTTAGTGTTGATCTGCTTGGGATGACCTACGAATCTGGCTAGTCTGTAGTCATCTTTATCCCAGTGCTACACGAATAATATGAAATAAGTTACAAAGTAGAACAATTTTGATGTTATGAAACAGTTAAATTTGAGGTTATACCTGCCCAGTATGTGTTACGGGGTCTGCAGGAACCCAATCGGCCTCTTCGGTAGATTTAGATCTTACACTGCTGATGATAGTTGCTCTGTTGATATTATTTTGTAGAAGAGATTTGTTTGCTAATCTGGAAATAAGTTTTACGCAAGACATTTTGACGAGTTTCAGTCGGTAACCAAATTATAGTGTGCTGTATTACCGACAGTGAAAATTGTTTGTTCACAGCTGACTGACATTTGTTTTTGTGATTGTTGTATTTTTATTTTATGAGAACTTTTATATTAAAAATACTATTTAAATAATGAATTACATAAATTATAAGTGCGTGATACGTGTAAAAGATATATTGTGTAGTTTTTTTGGTGGCACGTGATCTTAATTTGAAATTTGAATCATGAATGTGTTGATTAATAATAATTAAATAAACTTGTTAAGCAGATTGTGTTAATGAAAATTATAGTTGTGGTGTCAATTTTCGTATTGCTGTTCGCTGTATGAAAATAAATAGGTATGTAACATTTCTCTTAACATATATTGTATAATTTCATACTTTTAATTTAATTAGGTATATTAGCATTTTCGTTATAATTAAAAAAAATAGGGTTAACCTAGAAGAATAATAAAATCAAATAGGCCATGAAAAACAAAAATTGCATTTTAAACAATCATTTATCAGGCATTTTCTTCAGTTTTTGCCAAAAGTAAAAGAATAATAGGCCACCCACGTCACTCTCCTGATTTGGCAATGTTCGACTTTTGCCTATTTTTTGGATTTATAAAATTTGCGGAATTGATGCTGCAACGGACCTTTTCAATTTAACGGCTATCTCTTTCTATCACTGCAAATAGTAAGTAAATGGCGCGAACAACTGCTAGTTGGGCTGTCAAACGAAACATCAAAAATATTGCAGTCATTAAAATACCTGTATTTTCAGTAAAAATTTACATCGTTAGACATTTTACCTTCAATTAAGCTTTTGTAATTTATTTCGATGATTTTTTAAAGTCATCTGAGATATTCTCACATTTTACGTCTAAATTTTTTAGAAACAAACGTCATAGATCTCAGTTGTTCTTACTATGCGCAGATCCCCATTGCACATATCTTCTATCTCTTTAAATTGAAAAGGTCCATTGGGACTATATTTCATGTTGGTCTTGCGTACAAGGAAGTCGTGTGGTGTCCAGATCAAATTTTTTTTAGTCATTTTCGTTTGGGAATCTAGGAAATAAGTAGAAAAATTATAAAAATCACAACTCATATATATTTGAAAAATTCTTTACATCTGCAAGCTAGAAATAATGGTATAGGTATATAATCACATATATTTATATAAAATATTACACATATGAATGCAAACATTACAAAATATCAGCTTATTTATTTGCTTCTACCTGGCTGTGAACTGGTGATTGCCTATAACTAATTATCTTATAGTCTACAACGAAATATATGACCATGACCATTCAATATCAGTATTGAAAACTTTATTTTTTTCTTTATGTTAGACTGATTCATTTCGTAGAGACAAATGTATAATGTATTAAGTAATTGTGAGAAAGCACATATGTAGATCATTAACCATAATGAAATATGTACTACACACAGGTATTTTTCTCACAATTGTAAAAAAGGGGTTGATGTTTTCATTGTTTTTCTCTAGGGAAAATAATGTATTTTTCACCAAAACAACAGAAAACCTTAATTTTCGATTTGTTTTAGTCAGGTGTCTGTTGCAGTAAAATTGTTAAATCAATATAAGGTTGCAAATTATTAACAGCTGTAGAAGTTTATAACTAATAAAATAGGTACATGACATATTTTACATAAAATACATCATACATATGTATGTACAGGATGTAAATCGAAAAGTGAAACATAGGCGTTTAACATGGGAAAACATTTTTTTTGCGCAAACGTTACCTAATTATTTTATGCAAAAATACTTTAAATAAAAGTTTTAGAGATTTAAAGGCTGCATCTTAATCATGTGAAACGATTATTTTATCTCTTCATATAAACGTAAAAATGAATTACAAAGTTACAGATTTATGAGCTTTTTGTCTAAGAAGCAGCCATGGATTTATGACAAAAAACAACGCATTTGTTTTTTACCTCCCGCTACCCTTGGTAAGGGAGGTATAGGGATCGTGCTAAAAATCGCATATCGAGATTTTGCTAAATGACCACGTTTTAAGGTCCCTAGAATCTAATTTTAACATTTTCATGATGATGTCTGTGTGCGGATCCTTTACTCTAACTCAAATACTATCATTCAGATAATATTGAAATCTTGTATTTCGAACCTTTTCTGTAATGGAAAGAGCCCATTAGATTTTAGTGTAAATCGGATAACCGGAAATGGCACTTTACTAGAAGCTCAAAATAGTTTTTCTTCGAAAAATACCTTTAAATGTTATTTTTTCGTGATTAATGTTATTATAAAAATTAAAGATTATTAAATTTTCTACAGATTTGCATTAATACTTTTTCTATATATTTTATGGATATATTTATAAAATTATCTATAAATTTAATCCCGGAGCCTATGCTTTAAACAAGCAAAACTCCTTGGTTACACAGTTCATATCTTAAATGTATGTAACTGACAGATAAATGTCACTGTCAAAGAACTAATCATTTCAAATTAATAACAGTAACGTTTTAAAAAGAAAATAGTAATAGAACCCTAGTTATATGGAATAATTAGGTAACGTTTGCGCAAAGAAAAATTGATTTCCCATGTTAAACTCCTATGTTTCACTTTTCGATTTAAACCCTGTACATAGCATTTTTGCTAAATTCTGTACACATTTATAAAATGTTTATTTTTAGTACTTTAGTTTATTTTTTAATTCGAAGATAGTCAGCCCAAATTTACAAGTACTTTTTCAAGTTCTCTAGAAACTAAAAAAGTACTTGTACTTTAAGTACTACTTTCTGGTATTTTACCCTGCTCTGACACTATACCTTTTTAATTTCAATTTCAGAAAAAGTAAATTCAATTTCAGAAAAGTAACATTAATTTCAGAAACCGTTTTCTGTATCTTTGTAATTTCTTTTACACAATTTGTGTATTGTACTAAGACCTCTTACATTGTTATATGCCGATCCCTCAAATTAAATGCATGTATATTTAAAATAGAAATTATAGTTTTGTATGAGGGTGAATACACTATCATTTGTCTCTTTTAATAATAAAATACCATAAGTGAATGACTGATGAATCAAATATTGGATGTTTGTGATTAGTGGTTGAAGGAATGAAATATCGTGCGCGATGCAGTGAGTCAGTACATACAATATAGATTGCATGTAACCCCGTCGTTACAACGAGGTTACAAGTACATTGTACAGGTCTTTATAATTATTTCAGTCGTTGAAAAACGCACTTCTGCAGAATTTTAAAGATTACAATATTACATTAATCGAGTGTAAATTACCATATTATTTTCATTCACCTTTAAAAAATAGCCACATTTAAATATCGATTATTTTTTTATAACACGGTTTCGTCCTTGCACGATTAGTGATGCATTTTAGTCCTGCATATTATGGTTTTGCACTACACAATACATTTTAGGAATATAATTAACTACCGTGTTATACACGACAGGATGGGGCCGAGAAACTTCCTTTTTGAAAGAAAATAAGTTTAAGTTTTATATCATACAGTTTTAAATAAAACATCTTAAAGGTGGTGGTCCCC
Source organism: Harpalus rubripes (assembly GCA_963082715.1). Lineage (NCBI taxonomy): Eukaryota > Metazoa > Arthropoda > Insecta > Coleoptera > Carabidae > Harpalus > Harpalus rubripes. The sequence continues at coordinate 13,386,414 of OY720460.1, forward strand.
CCGTTCTCTATGCACTGATACAACCTATTTGTAAAGCTTCTCTCTACACGTTCCAACATTCGGGCTATTTATAATAATAATAATAATAATAAATTCTTTATTAATGGGTAGAAAAAAAATACACCATTAAGGGCGAGGTTCAGCTAAAAGCTGTTCTACCACCTAACCCAATTTACAGGAAAAAACATAACATGAAAATAATATTAAGAATATAAAGACAGTATGAAGAAGCAGTAACAATAACAACTATAACTATGTGAAGACTTAAATACATTTTGAAAATTTTAATTTTTGCTTGAAAGTATTAACAGATAAAAACTTCAAATCTGAAGGTAAGTTATTATATAGACTGCGAGCTAAATACGAAAATGAACCATGGAATTTATTTTTCTTAAATGAGGGAACTTTAAACAAAGAAGAACCACGTAGGGAATATTTAAAATCTTTTTTTGTTAGCTTGGACGATAAATAAGAAGGTGTACCAGTTTTTACTAATTTGTGTACTAAACATACATATAGAGTGTTAATACGATCTTCAATGAAAGGGAGTTTAGCTTTATGCCTATAGTTAGAAATATGTTCATACTTACGTACACCAAATACATACCGAAGACAGGCATTTTGAAAAAGTGTTATACGTTGCCTATCCTTTTTAAATAAATTTGGAACGTAAACACAACCGCAATAATCAAATAGCGGGAAGATTAAGGACTTGACAATTTTTAATTTCGTATAAGAAGAGAGGACGTTTTTAAATTGATAAAGATGTCTAAGTCTAAGTCTAGCCGCTTGAAGCTTTTATATAAGGTGGGATCTAAAATTCAAATCTTTATCTATGTCAAGTCCTAAACTTTTAATGACTTCACTACACTGAAGTGGTACACCATCCAATAAAATGGGTGAAGTAATTTGGTGATTACCTACAACAAGCATTGCAGATTTTTCAGCATTAATTCTTAGACCATTATTCCTGACCCACATTGACAGATTTTGTAAATCCTGATTGAGCTGATTTAATTGCAGTTTTTCATTTTGTTGGGAGAAAGATGTTATCAACTGAGTATCATCAGCATAAGAGTGCAAAGAGCTGTATTTAACATGATTGGGCATATCAGCAATGTAGATCAAAAAAGAATAAGGGACCAAGAATAGAGCCTTGTGGTACACCAGAGCGAATGTATTGTTCATGGGACAATGATCTTATCCCGTTGATGAAAGTTGTGCTAACTATAAACCTGCGATTGTGAAAATATGAGCGACACCATTCTAAAGCGTTTGATGAAAAATTATAGAAGTGAAGTTTTGCTAAAAGCATGTCAAAATTTATCATATCAAACGCTTTAGAGAAGTCAATTTGGATCAGGACTGACATTTCCTGCCGTATAAAATTCTTCAGCTGAAGCAGGGTTGTTGTAAACCTCTGCATTGAAAAATCCCCATAAAAAAATCACATGGCGTTCGCTCAGGCGAACGCGCCGCCCACGGGATGTCACCTCTAATCGAAATGAGCTGTCAGGGGAATATTGCCCTCACAACTCTAAAGCTATGCAATTTTTTGTGGGGATATCTAAAGGCAGAGGTTTACAAACATCGCCATACAACCCTGCTTCAGTTGAAGGATTTTTTTATGTATGAAATGTTGGAACGTGTATAGAGGAGCTTCAGAAATCGGTATAGCGTAAGTGAATAGAGAACGGTGGCCACCATCTTTTAGGTTGAATTTATGTTCTTGCTCAAAAATAAATTTTGTCTATCAGCAATATTATTTTTATCTGCCTTCAAAAAGTTTCTATACCTTGTTCCATTTAAGCCATTCAGTATTGCAGAGCATAGGGAATAGTTTTGACCTCTCTGATTGGCTGAAATTGGAGACAAGAGACAAGATTACCCAATATAATTTCGGCTACTTCAAGTTTGCGCTGTTGCCAGCTCTATCTACTGAATGGCTTAAATGGAACAGGGTATATAAGTATTACCGCAGTATAGGCCGCGAGCAGACACGTGACTCGGACGTTCTTGACGTGCTTAGAATTAGCTGATTTGTGTGCGCATGTCATTTTTACAAGGACAGTGTCACTTTGACAAGACCAATGTTTTGACTTATTTCGATTTTGAACTGTTAAAATGTTATTATTGTACAATTTTTAAGCAATAAAACACATGAAATTAAAAATAATAACTTCTCAACAGTTCAAAATTAAAATAAGTCAAAACATTGGTCTTGCCAAAGCGACATTGTTCTTGTCAAAATGACAAGCGCTCACAAATCAGCTGATTTCAAGAACGTCAAGGACGCTCGAGTCACGTGTCTGCTCGCGCCCTATACACAACATATACTATGCTCTGTTCCATTTAAGCCATTCCGTAGATGACACTGGCAACAATCTGAAGTAGCTGAAATTACATTGGATAAACTTGTCTCTAATTTCAGCCAATCAGAGAGGTCAAAACTAATCCCTATGCTCCGCAATACTGAATGGCTTAAGTGGAACAAGGTATAGGCCCCACCCTGAACGAAAGGATACTGTACTCAGTGTACTCGATTAAAAATAAAATTGCAATCTTTCTATTCTATTGTTTTATTCTATTTTAAGTATAGTGTAAATAGCAATAAAATATTTGCTTATATTCTATGAAATTCATATTTATTTAAGGCCATATTTAGCAAAATTTATACATACTATTTCGTTTTAAAGCACATTTAGTTCATATAGAAAATATTTATCTATATTTATATATACATAATCATAAGCTTCAAGCTGCCTTGTATAGTTTTGTCAACATCACCAACATTTTCAACGATAAAAATCAATAAAATTTATCGTTTTTCAATTTGTTGATAATATAGACATATTTTTATTATTATTATTATTATTATTATTACATATTATATCTTACTGAGAGTAAGGCTAGAATTTATTTTTAGTATGTGTAGAAAATTACACAAAATTGCAAAATGAAGTTTTTTATTTAATATCTAACATAGATTTTAATCTATCACACTTAGTGGTTTCTTATCTTTACATCATAGAAAAGAAAATATTTACCATTTATAAATTTTATAATGCAACTCCCATTTTTCCTCATATTTTTCAAATTTGAAAAAAGTAACTAAATAAATATGATAGTAACATTCAATATATTTTTAAAAATCTATAAATATTTAGCAATAGCGGAATTTAAACCACAAATAGATAAAATATGGTATGCTTTAATCGCTAGATGTGGAAAAAATATTTATCTAAGATTGACAGTTCTCAGGAAATTTTCTTTATCTTTTATATACATTTAAATTTACTTTTACCTTTAAATATTTATTTTTTTGCAATTCTAGTAGTAAAAGTGGTATTTCAGTTTGTGTTTGTTTATTTTCCTAAAGTGAAAATAAACATGGTGCTCGTACAAGGTACTTCACAACTTAAAACTTCGTGAATTTATTTATAACATGAAATTTTATTTTATAATAAGAGAGTTACTTTTAATCAATTAATTTAATTACTATGTTACATTTATAAAAATATGCAATAAATAAAAGGCCTTCAAGTTCCAATATTCCTTATTTAATAATATTGAGGAAGTTTCGAGCTAAATCCGCTCATCATCAGCAACTAACAAATTTTCAAGTTGAGTATTATAAATAAATACATAAATGTTTATAATATTAAAGCAGAATTACATTGTTGTACATTATCCAAAATTGTGAAATTACATGTAAATTATATTCAACGTAGTCAGGTGGAGCATGGGCCCCCAACTCAACAATGCAACATGCCGCTGACACGGCCCATTAACAACTGCTGTTGATGAGCGGATTTAGCTCGAAACGTCCTCAATATTATTAAATAAGGAATATTGGAACTTGAAGGCCTTTTATTTATTGCACATTATCAACATGGTTCCCTCATACAACATTTAAATTTATAAAAATAAATAATATATTATTGTAAAACGTTTTATTATGAAATATATAGGGCATCCAGCCAGTCAATGGGTTTACGTCATCGTTTAGGGATTTTTGAAATTTTCTATACATTTTTAAATATATTTTATTAACGGTATTTTATTGGGTTTTCTATTATTATTACGTATTTGAAACCATTAATATAAATAATTACATTTGAAAATATTATTATTAAGTAAAATTTTGTTAATTTTTGTAAAATGACAAACTATTATAATGGGGTATGTGACCAAATTTTTATTTTTACATAATATGATACTAGACAAAAAAAAAATATCCGTTTTTTTACATCAATTAATTATTCGTACTTTACAAGAAAATAATTATTAAAAATTTGGGAAAGGGATTTGTGACGTGACAATGGTAGAAGCGTGAAAAAAGACGGTTAGACTGGGAGGGAAAGAGATAGTTATAGCCAGATGTGACCATGCCTCACTCTGTCACACCTACCACAACATAAACGCAACGTTGATAGGCTGATTTATAACTGTCTCTTTCCTTCCCGCAGTCTTTCTGTCTTCGTCCACGGTTCTAACATACTTACGGCATATATCCCTTCACCATAACATTGAATTGTTAATAACAAGATTATTACAAATTAATATTTAGTTTTTATTATTATAATGAGAAGCTACAATGGTTAGTTTTTATATTTTATGACATATATATTGAAATTCGACTATGGTCACATACCCCATTAGCCCTAAACCTTAAAATTAATTTTAATAAAAACTAAATACGTATTTCGAGAACTAATTTCTCATCATCAGTAGTACAACAAGGGAAAGTTAAACAGAGTAGTCAAGATTACTCAACATGTCAACCATGCCAGAGGTCCTAACAACTTCTATAGTAGTATAGAGGATGGTATCAATATCAAAATATGAGAACTGTCAAACTTAAAAATAAATATTGTTCCAAGAAAAATTTATTCATATACCTTGCGTTCCTAGAAAAAATTCTTTTATTAGCGAAAGAAGAATTTTATAATTTAGAATAATGAAGTAGGTATTTACTCAATTTTTAACGAAGCTTCTATAATATAATTACATAGACGTATAACTAGTAATTAAGAATATAAATAATTCTGAGGGTATCTTACTTGCTCTGAAATATAGATCAAATAATTATTGCAAACTTTATAAGACGCATATTTTATTGATTAAAAATAATTGAAAGTGGCCTGATCGTCTGTTATTTAAATTTTTAATGTGAGAATTTGTCCAGGATTCTGATTATAGCCTTAATAACTTTTTCTCTCAACTATAATACATATAGAATTATAGAATAAGTTAGAATTACTTTGAGATACGTTCATACGTATTTTATAATTTCATAAGATAATTTTCTAGATTCTTGAAGTTGTCAAAACAATTTCAAATGACATCACAGTCTGACATCATGAAAAATAAAGAAGTTCTCAATTTAAATGATTAAAAAACAGATATAATCATCATTTAACTTCACTTTAAAGTTTTATTTCATGGATTGTCATAAAATTTAAGTACTTTTATAAGTAATTAATAAATTTAATGCCCTCTATAGGTACATGGAACTTTCCATCATGTCACGTATAAAATCAATTTAAGACACTTTAAATTTTAAATAATATATTATTAATTTTAATATTTGATTTTTTACTATTTTATTCAAATACATTATTATTCAAAGAATAGAAGGTATTTTTAATTTATAAAAATAATTTATTCCACCAATCACATAATATAGCTTTTAAAAAATATATTAGTAAAATATTATTCAACTTATCCTGAGACACATTTAATGTTGTCGGACATTTTTGTGTGTTAGTTTTCTGTTGCCATACTTGTAAAGCCAAATTCAAGCAACTAAATCTTATAGAAGAAAGTTCACTTGATTTTTTGACTTGTCCTATTTTTTTTCTGTCCACCTATACTCTATCCGTTTTAACTATAGAGCGTTGGGTGAGATAGGGCCTACGATTCTAGCTCTCTGATTGGTTCAAACGTGAACCGAGTTTACACAGTAAAATAATTGACGCGAAATTTTAATTTGCTTGACAACTGTATCAATTATTTTGACGTATGACTTAAAATAAATAAAAGTCAACAAAATCAATAGTACACGATTTATTACATATTATTAATTTCTGTTCAGTTCTGTTTGTTAAGTATATTATTGTTCTTTTCGTTTATATAATTTTCGTAGTGTTTTGGCGTTATATTTCATATTACATAGTTTTCATTGTGCGGGTTTCTTAGATTTTAGTTAGTAGTTCGCTAGTTTTGTTATTGTTCTCTTCGTAAATATTATGGATAAAAATAGATAGATATGTACATACAAGACAAAATTACTGAAAAAATGTCAATTAGAAAGATTTTTTTTAAATCCAGGAATGGCGCCAAAATTTGAATTTTTGATTTAATACATGTAAAAACGGCCGCGCTCGAAACGCCATCTAGTCTATAGTTAAAACGGATAGAGTATAGATATATAGAAATATGAATATTACTTCCAGTTTTCTTTACCATTTAAAGAATCATGATTCATTCAGTAATGAAACAAAGAAACCGTATTGATTTTCCACAATTAGTAATTGTTAATGTGCATTGCTTTTTAACTCTGCCGTATTTCTTTCTTTACACCTACGACACCTACACACTACGCATTCTTATTACTCGCTCGATAAATACAAAACAATGACCTTACAAACGTCAAAAATAAAAAAAAAAACTATCAATAAAATACATGAAATATTTATAAGAATAAGGCCAGACAGTTCCATTCAAATACTCATATCGCATATCTCTTTCTTTTCTATATCTTATAATCTTATTAACGTAGAAAAAGAATTTGCCATTAAATCTTAAATAGGTACATTAATAAATATAAATAATAAAAAAAACTCTTGTCGCGAAATACATCCTACTGAGTTATAGCCACCATGAAATGCTAATTGTTGAATAATATTCCTTTAATCTCTGTGCAAAAAGCAATAACTTATAAATATGATCGTTTATACAGGTGTTTGCGGTCTTCTTATTTTTTTTAATGGGATCTGCAGGTCGAAAACGTTAAAACATCTTAGTGAATGTATTATAATAAAAGAGATATTATTTTTTTAGTTTTAATCTCAGTTTTTAAAAAATATTCTCAGGGGGGTAAAAATATTTTTAAGGGGGGTAAAAATTTTAAATTCAATGTAATGTTAAAAATAACAATGTATTCTAAAACATTTTGCAAAGCAAATAAAATAATTATTGATTGTTTTTAAAATCGTACCTACCATATTCTTTAAAAGTATTTTATAAAAGTGTTACATTTTCATGTTCACCATTATAGTTGTTAAATACATTAATTCTTATGTTTTATTATAGTTAAAACAAAAAGGATATACCTAATTTTATTGTTTGACACTTCGGCGAAAATTTGTCATAGGTATTTTTAATTATATTAAAAAATTTATCAATAATTTTATGTCATGTATGTATATTTATATTTCATAACATTAAAATATATTATTAACCGAAAATTTATAGTGTAAATATTAGCAAATTAGTTGTATATTAAAAAAAGCGATTAAAATATTCTTTCCATCATATACTAGACACGTTATTCTATATATTTAAAATTCGTTGTAAATTGCAACTGTCTTTAATTATGAGTATATTTTATTTTCTTTTTCATATTTATTCTTAAATAAATTTAGTTTGGTTTTCCGGCACTCATTATATAGGCAGAAAAATAGCTCATTATAGGACTGGTATTGTAAAGACTTTACTCTGTACTAGTTTCGTAAAGAATTAAAAACAATACTACTTTTCTTCATTACAATGGAGAAAATAGCATGTATGTATAATATATTGTATGTTTACGTTACTTGCTTGAACATTTTTAAATGTCAATCATTTAAAATTATAAATTGGTGACATAGGTACCGTGTGTCTATTTTAAAGGTGTACATAGGAGATTAACATGGGAAATCAGTTTTTTGCAATTTCCTGCTCGCCTAATTATTTTAAGCAAAAATGCATCAAATAAAAGTTTTAGGGTATAAAATTCTACATCTAAAACAATAAACCGAATTATCTTTACATGCTTTATAACGACAGAAATTAAATATGAAAATGTCGAAAATTACGTTAAAATATCGACAGCCATGGAATAACAATAAATCAATGCTTGACGTTTTATCTGTCACAACGTAAGTTAACTTATTTGACCTTTCTGACATTCTGATGTGAACAAATATCATTAATTATGGCAATAATAGAAATATAAAATTAATAAATAAAATTAAGAAAATACAGTTTTGTTTAAATAATACGAATATATCAAAAATTCAACATTGCGTAACAAAATTATTATGTATGATGCTGTTATGTACTATCAATTCATTTCCAATACATCTACCTTAGTACTACAGAAGGGGTCTACAGTTATCATTCCTAACACTCTTTCTTAGAGTAACGCATGTTCTGCTCGTCGTATATTCTGATTACGCGGCTCACGTGTATTTTTTGAAGACACATTAGCAGTCTTTCCAAATATTGTCACGAATTTAGCTCTTCATTCTTATAAATGTTCATTTTTTAATCATTTCAGACAATAAAACTAGAGATAAAATGAATTTGTCAGAAACGTCAAATAAGTTAACTTACGTTGTGACAGATAAAACGTCAAGCATTTATTTATAATTTGTTCAATTCCATGGCTGTCGATATTTTCAACGTAATTTTCGATATTTTCATATTTAATTTCTGTCGTTACAATGCATGGAAAGGTAATTCTGTTTATTGATTTAGATGCAGAATTTTATGCTCTAAAACTTTTATTTGACGCATTTTTGCTTAAAATAATTAGGCGAGCAGGAAATTGCCAAAAACTGATTTCCCATGTTAATCTCTTATGTACACCTTTAAGACAGACACACGGTATATATTTTTAATTAATTCCAATTTTGTCTGAGATCGGTAATTTCTTACCATTTGTGATGTTTATAACATTTTTTGCACGATCGACGTACAAAATTTAAAAAAAAGATTTAAAAAGTATTTTGATATTAAAAATTTTTTGTTGCCATTTTGAAAGTAAGCTATGATGTTTTTTTTTACTTACCGTTCAGTAATTTGTAAATAAAACCTACTGTCTTGTAAACCCTATCGGTAAACAAAAAAAAAAACCTATCGCGCAAAAATATTGGGATCTATATAGGGTATATAGTTTTGAGTTTAGAATGTTTTTTTTTTTAAATATTTATCTTTATTCAATAAATTTTCAAAAAAATCATTTTCATCATTATAACTTTTGTATCAAAAATATTGTTGTCTAGTATATGATGGTACATTGGTCGTATATTGACCGTAAAGTAAAACATTTGAAAAGCGTTAGTTATAGTATAAACGCAACCTGAATAACATAGCACCACGTGACGTGTTTTCGACATTAGATTCATTTTCAAATTTCAATCACAATAATACCATTAGAATCTTCCTTTTTTTGTTACTCGAATGCTAACACATTTTATATTATAGATTGACTAATATGTCTAGTACTGACTTAAAAAAAATATCTGATTTTTCAGAAGATGAAAGTTACTTATATACAAAATTATTTTTAATGAAAATATTTTCAATAGTTTTTAAATGAGAATAAAAATTTGTAGATACTATCATTCATTTCAAATAAATCTCTCTGAATATTTAAATATAGTTAATGACAGAGTAAACAAAAAAACTTAGTTAAATACATGCGTCATTAAATTTGTAAATATTGTTATCTAGGCATTCGTAGTTCAAATAAATATTAAGAAAAAAGTAAGATTAAGGAAACAATGATGAAATGTAACGAAAGGTTAACAAACAAATATTTAAAACAAGGATAACCTATAGTTGAATTCAATATTAATGTTCTCTCGTTCAAATTAGTTTCCTTCAACAATAATATACAGGTAAAAACTTTAAGGGCTTATAGTACTGATCAAAATGATTAAAAAAGCTTAATCAACATGGGTCCGATCATCAATAGTTTTCGAAATATAAGGCAGTGAAAAATGAGTTTTCACGGGGTTTACCTATCTCCAAAACTATAACAATTTTGTTTACGTACCTTTCAGTGGTAGGTAATCTAAGATTTGCTTTTGTTTTTCACAAAAATAATTGTATCAAGTTAAATGTTGTGGCGACCTTGACCAATATTTAATTTTCAAATAACTTGTTAACCATTAGAAATTGAGAAAAATGTTTCATATATTTAAAATTTTATTGTATTTTTATAATCTATTTACTGGCATACAGTAATGGACCTTTTCAATTTAACGGCTATATCTTTCTATCGCTGCAAATAGTAAGAAAATGGCGCGAACAACTGCCAGTTGGGCTGTCAAACGAAACGTCAAAAATATTGCAGTCATTAAAATACCCGTATTCTCAGTGAAAATTTGCAACGTTAGACATTTTAACTTCAATAAAAGCTTTTGTAACTTATTTCGATAAGATTTTTTAAAGTTATCTGCGATATTCTCACATTTTATGTCAATTTTTTTTAGAAACACACCACAGATCTCAGTTGTTCTTACTATGCGCAGATCCCATTGCGCATATCTTCTATCTCTTTAAATTGAAAAGGTCTATTATTATTAATATGAAAATTTATTTTAATAGTTTTAAATTTTGTCTATTTTTCTTTCCTTATATTGCAAAATTATTTATTAGCAGATTATTGAAATATGAGATATTTTTAATAAATGTTTTTTCTATGCTTAGCGTAGCTAACGCTGCTACTAGACTGACTGATGCCTTGATCATTGACCGTGTGTAAGGGAATAGGGTGGTGGTTGTCTTCGTCTAACGCAAGCAAAAATATAATTCGTTTGTCTCTGTCTGACGCATGAGATTGTATATGCAGCAATATAACACAACGTGGTCACAATTTTGATGTGCCTCAAGTAGCGCGCGCACTCGCGCCGATCGTTGTCTTGCTTTCAACACATTAGTGTCGTGTGAAAATCTCGCTAACGACACGATAGTGACTTTATTAAAAATTATTAAATTTAAAATATTTTTATTGTTGCTTTTTCTTTTCTTTGATAAATTTGGGAGGTCATTGATCAAATGATTCTAATACAAAATAGCATCTTCCTCGGAAACAGTTAACGATCAAACCCAAACCTGTGTTGGTTAAGATTTTTTTACTCATTTTGGTTAGTATCATTGCCCTTAAAGTTTATAAATGAAGTTGTGAAACGGTAGATTTTGTTGAATGAATCTTCTTCAGTTGAATTCAACTATAAACATAAATATAAATAATTAAATAAAAACACATAAGTTGAAATAATTTATTTAATACTTAACTTGTATAAAAATTGTTAAAATAAAATAATAATATACAAAACTAAATAATTACAAGTAAAAAATATTACAATAACATAATATAATTGTAATAATTGGTTTTATTTGAATGAACGTGTTGTATTTCATACCATGCTGATTCAACCCGTTTTGTATCTACATAACCTACATTTCCTTCTCGCGTCTGGTCTGCCAAACCAAAGCGCTGTCTGGTGAGGAACTGGGAACTAATGCTACGAACGACAACTACATAGAACGATACCTCATGACTAGATAACAATCGTCGTTAAATGGGTTGTTGGATATTTTCATTTCTCTTGGAATTTTGTGTTTCATTTAAGCCGAAGCGAAGATTACTATGCATTGCCATAATTTTCTTACATAATTTTTTAGCTTAAATGGTGACTGTTGCGCAGTGGCGTTCCCAGGATTTTGGTCTAGGGGGGCGATATAGAGGAAATTTATATATATATATATATATATATATATATATATATATATATATATATATATATATATATATACAGGGTGTAAATGAAATAAGTGCATTAATTTTAACCAGTAATGTAACTCGATGAGAGCAACAATATTTCTTAATAACTTTTTTTTCTAAGTCTTTTAGATTTTGAGTTAAAATTCTTTAAAGATTTGCTGTATATTTCGTTACCCGCTCATGAAGAACAAATGAGCAGCTGCCATTCAAGTGGGATACAAGCAGCTCAAAAATTGTCGGTTATCGGTTACACTTACAGTCACAGTAATTAATAAACGAATCAAGGGAAATAACATTATTATTAATTAATACGTAATAATACAATTTTTAAAATAAATAAATTTAAATTTTGGATAACAAAATTATAAAGTTGTGTATTGAAACAGGCTTTTTATCTTTACCTGTGAAGTGTGAATAGAGGAAGACAAGGAGTGACGGGGTAACTAGAGGAAGAGAAAAAGCATAGTTATTAGGTTATGAGATGATTATTTATCGTCGATAAATCATAATAGTTTAAATACGTTATTCAAAAAATGTAAGTACAAACTTTTGTCCATTTAAAAGAGGTACATGAGTACCAATAATTAGTCGTCCATTTATTGTTCACCAAACATTTTTTAATGAAAATTTTTACAGCATTTCCGTCTGTCAAGATGTGTATTGTGCATAATAAATACACCTTCCCAAGTAAATTCAGTCTCATGAATGAACATTATGAGCCATTCCCAAAATTGAAGTCTGTTATGTGCTGAAAACATTGAACTTTTTGCACATGGTATGGATACAGATGTACAAGATTAACAAATGTGCGAATATTAAGAACAGAATGATTTGGTGATGATTTGGAAACGCTCCGTGTAAATGCGTTGGCAACTCCATGACACTGTCTTTATGAGAACCATGATGTCAAGTAACATGTAGTACAGATACGAGTAAAAAATAAATAAATAAACCATAGGTAAGTAATTACAATGTCTGTATACTCGCATTTTGACAGAATTTTACCTTATAAACAAGTTTATTACTGTCAAAATTTAATTGCAACAATTGACAGGACTGTCAATTGCTAAAACAAAATTTTTCATAGCTATTGCTGCTGCATTCAATTATCACAAAAATATTTGGAACGACTCGTCAATTTACGGGGTGGTAAAAATGCTAAAAAAATATGCGATTTCGAGAAAAAGTTATTAAGAAATATTGTTGCTCTCGATGAGTTATACTACTGGTCAAATTTAATGCACTTATTTCATTTACACACACATATATATATATATATATATATATATATATATATATATATATATATATATATATATAATTTTTGTGTATGTACTTTAGGCGAAGTTTTTTAAAATTTTATTTGGGCCGCCCATAAAGTGGTTCCAAATAAATAAATAAAAATTCTCAGACAAAGATTCCGCTTAATACTAATATTTGACCGTACCTAAATGCACTTGATAAAAATCAAACCATTTAAATAACAATGGGTTTTGACACATTTTCAAACTGTACTTTTGTCAAAGGCAATAAGAGGTTTAAAAAATCCACATAATATTAGAATATATTCTAGAGTGACCCGAAAATATGTGGACAAAAGTCCCAATCAATATTCTTAAGACAATAGGGGATTATAGCTCAATCGAATTAAGTGAAATTAGTAAAAAATAGTAAAAGTAGATGCTTAGTAATGAATATTAATAAAGAAATAAAATGCAGCTCGTCATTCATATGAAATCCATATATATTATTTTGATTGGCGACTCAAAGACCACCTATAAATATATAACGAATACCGAGTTAGGGGGTGGAGTCTACTACCAATGAAAATAGACAAATTCAAATAGCGGATACGTGGCTACCAGTTCAGTACTACAATTCTCAAACAGTTTGTATTTGGATATAAATTTCTTGCATTAAACTTAATAATTTTGATACACTTGCAATTATAAAGCATGTAGACTTGTACAGTGTTATAATATTAATTTGATTTTTATAAATATAATTTAAAAATAGCATACATTTCAAAAACATTTTAGATCCACGAAGAAAACAGTTTTATATAAAAACTTATATTCGTTACGTCACATCTATATTTTCAAACTTCGAGGAACCATAAGGCTTGATTTACATTAGCGGTACAATAACGGTACAGTGACGGTATGTAAATCAGTAAATATCAAAGGGTCGTCATCGTACCGTGAACGTAGATGTAAATGAGTCCATTAAAATACATTGGAGCAAGAAGTCCCCGTACCGTCATTGTACCGCTAATGTAAATCAAGCCTTACTCGCTTATTAATAGGAATTTTTCACCGGATTTTCTCCAATAGTCTCATACTTTCAGATGAAATTATTTAAAAAAAATGGTGGAATCCCATATAGTAGATAGCTTTTTTGGGCGATAGTTTAACCATCTCTAATTATCTTAAGAATAATGATTGGGACTTCAAATTTTGTCCACATATTCTCGGGTCATGTTAGTATATATTCCAACATTGAGTGGATTTTTGAAACCCCCTATTGGCTAGGAAAAAACAAACGTCCAAAATGTGTCAAAACCCAATGTTATTTAAATAGAGAAAATCAAGGGCATTTTGGCACGGTCAAATATTAAGGTGAAACCTGACAGTCGTATGATGCAGTGCTGGTTGCAGCGATTAGGGAAACTTTAAAATCGAAATATTATTTTAATCTTATAATATTTTCAGTAAACTAAACTCAAATAAATTGTAAAATTATCAATATTATTAAAATTTGTCAAAATTTATTATAAAAATTTGTAGTTAATGTAATAAAATTGCAATTTTATTACAAAATCGTATATTACACAAATTTCACCCTAGATATTTTTTTTAAAAAAACGTATATAATAGCAATTTATTCATGGATTATACACAACAAATTTTAAAAAGTTTGATCTTCTAAAAGGTATTGAAAATAAATAAAATTTAGTTTTTTATTTATTTTCAATACCTTTTAGAAGATCAAAATTTTTAAAATTTGTTGTGTATAATCCATGAATAAATTGCTATTATATATGTTTTTTTTAAAAAAATATCTAGGGTGAAATTTGTGTAATTTACGATTTTGTAATAAAATTGCAATTTTATTACATTAACTACAAATTTTATAATAAATTTTGACAAATTTTAATAATATTGATAATTTTACAATTTATTTGAGTTTAGTTTACTAAAAATATTATAAGATTAAAATAATATTTCGATTTTAAAGTTTCCCTAATCGCTGCAACCAGCATTGCATCATACGACTGTCAGGTTTCACCTTAATATTAAGCGAAATCATTGCCAGCACAATTTTTATTTATTTATTTGGAACCATTTTAGGGGGCGTCCGGATTAAAATTCGACTTGACCCCTTTTAATGTCCACACTACTATACATATATTTTAAACAGATACATATACTTATTTTCTCATGTTTTAAAAAAAGCAAATATTTTTTTTATAGTTATTTGTATATCAAGGCCGCGAAATCACTCTTTAGCGTACCGAGAGAAAAATTGTCGCCGAGGCCGCTTGCGGCCGAGGCAAGACAATCTCGAGGGCGCTAAAGGATTTCGCGGACAAGGTGTACACAATATTTTTTGTGCAACCGTAAAAAATATGTAATTACAATTTTTATTAATTTAGTTAGCTTTCAAGATGGCTATGAGATTGACATTTGATAAACAAAACCATGCAATTCTCAAGTGTCAAAGTGATTGTTTACCTTATTTCGCGGCCGCTACCACTACAACGGCCGCGAAATGAATTTCGCGGCCGTTACCCTAACAACGGTTGCGAAATTCAATTTCGCGGCCTGTATTGCGATTGCGAAATGCTTATTTCGCGTCCGGTTGCACAAAAAAGATATTAAGGTATAGGAACGTTACATTAAAAATATGAGAAACATTAAACAAGAAAATCTATCAGCTAATAGCATGATTTATACTTGAAAATGGCTGTCTCTTCCCTAGAAATTCTAGCGCAATTTTTTCATCACGCCAATTTTTTTCTTGATAAGTTGCAATTTTTTTTTGTTGTGAACGATACTTAAGTCAGATTTACATAAGTTGGGGCCATTTTTAGAAGAAATTTCGAGATAAGCAATTTTGACAATTGTTACATTCTCTTCTCTAGAAATTCTAGCGCAATTTTTTCATCACGCCAATTTTTTTCTTGATAACAAGTTGCAATTTCTTTTTTATTGTGAACGATACTTAAGTCAGATTTACATAAGTGAGGGGCCATTATTAGAAGAAATTTCGAGATAAATAAGCAATTTTGACAATTGTTACATTTTTTTCCCTAGAAATTCTAGCGCAATATTTTCATCGCGCAATTTTTTCTTGATAACTTGCAATTTCTTTTTTATTGTGAACGATACTTAAGTCAGATTTACATAAGTTGTGGCCATTTTTAGAAGAAATTTCGAGATAAGCTATTTTGACAATTGTTACATTCTCTTCTCTAGAAATTCTAGCGCAATTTTTTCATCACGCCAATTTTTTTTTTGATAACAAGTTGCAATTTCTTTTTTATTGTGAACGATACTTAAGTCAGATTTACTTAAGTGAGGGGCCATTATTAGAAGAAATTTCGAGATAAATGAGCAATTTTGACAATTGTTTCAACAAACTCGAAATATCGGGGGCGACCGCCCCCATTGCCTTCCCTCTGGGTACGCCACTGCTGTTGCGGAACACTTACAGCTAACGAAAATAATTATAGTCCGGGAGGCAGCGTTGCAGATGACAAGATCATTTCATCCCTCACGATTTTTATCGGAACTTTTTTTTCTCGGGCAATCATTTGAAGATCCAAGCGTCAGCTACTCCAGTGAGGGTGGAGCCAGCTATGACGATATTGGAAACATGTCGAAAATTTATTTTTTTAAAATCATTTCAATACTCTTGAAAATTTGTAAATCTGTAGTTTAAATAACATTAAACATAAAAATAATCGTCAGCTGCACTGAAAATGGGGGATTATACGTCAGCTACCCCTATAAACCGGAAATAAAAGTGGGGGTGTAAAATCATTTCATCCCTTACCAAATTTTTATAGCGTATTTATTATGTTATTGAAATGCTAAAAACAATAATCAGCTGAGCTTCCAATAGGGGAAAAACCGTCAGCTAGGGGTTATAGCTGTTTAGCGCGCATACAATTTCAGCGTTGTATAATTCAAAGAGCGGTCTGACTGACGATCTTACCCCCATTATATCATCAGCTGACTATCATTCTCAGTAAATATAGTCTCTAAACTATTAAACATAAAAATTTCGAATAGAATGAAATTAATTTAATCAAAATTTCGCGGTTTTCATTTTTTATACTTCCTTGTACATAGTAAAGGAGGTATTGCAATTGCGAAAAATTTTGGTTTTCAGATATCAGCGGAAATATCCATTTTGACCAATCCAGTTTGACTAATTTCGTCATGACGTCTGTACGTACGTACGTATTTTGCATAACTCAAAAACGGTAAGCCGTAAAAAATTGAAACATTGTATTTAGAACTGCTATAACATCGAGTTGTGCACCTCCCTTTTTGGTAATTACATAATTTCCAGAACTTTATTTGTAGCCTATAATAGATTTTAATGTAAAACTATTTTAAAATATATTTTGATTTTGAATTGCTAAAATGTTAATATTTTACAATTTTTAGGCAGTAAAACACATGTAATTTAAAATAATAACATTTTAGCAGTTAAAAATCAAAATAAGTCAAAACATTGGTCTTATCAACATGACATTGTTCTTGTCAAAATGACATGCGCACACAAATCAGCTGATTCTAAGCACGTCAAGGTCCCTCGAGTCACGTGTTTGCTCGCGCTCTATAGGAATTAAATAATATATTTAATGAATTAGGACAAAAAATAAATAAATCTGGTGTGGCCAACACAATACCTCCAGCCATGTACCGCTCAAGGGGTAGCTGACGTATAATCCCCCATTTTCAGTGCAGCTGACGATTATTTTCATGTTTAATATTATTTAAACTACAGATTGACAAATTTTCAAGAGTATTGAAATGATTTTAAAAAAAAATTTTTTTTCGACATGTTTCCAATGTCGTCATATTCATCTCCACTCAGATGCAAACAGCTGACGCTTAGTTTGTTTAATAGATATATTCAAACTATCATTTAATACAAAAACTGTGAGGGATGAAAACACTGACAAAAATGCAACGCTGCCTCCCGGACTATTATGGTATATGAGACCATTTTTTTTTGACCATTTTGTTTTGTATATTTGATTTATTCCTAGGGAAAAATAATCAATTATATATCATTGTATATAAAAAATATGTATAAATATTTTGTATGTACAAATATAGAAAATTATAATAATTCATAATAATCCCAAAGCATAGCTTATCATTTATAATATTTCAAATGATTGACAAGTACATTAAAATATAAATTGCACCTATAAGTCTATAAAAACAGTTCTTATTTCGTATTCAAATTTCAGTATGGTAAAGCTATAATGCTAGTGGTCTAAGCGTGAATAAGTGTTTATTATAATTACTGTCGATTTAAAAGTCTGAGACCGGAACAATATGGCGCCATACTAACATATAACCTCAATTTACTTTTGTACAATATATCAAATAGTTACCCGTATTATTTTTATGTATAAATAATCAAATAAGTTGAAAAATTAATTTTTGTATATTGACTGAGGTGAAGTACGATCATCAGTCAGTATGACGTCACATTTGTAAGTCTATTATAACCTAACTTTCAAATATTTTAAATATTGTGGATTTTGTACGTTTTCCATCTTATATAAAAGCTGCTGGTATTAAAAATCTTGTCTGGATTCGAACCTGAACCTTCACTTTTAAATTATTCAAAAAAGTTATTTTAAAAACAATCTTGTTTGGCAATTTTCTTTTGCTGTTTGTAGAAGGTTCAAAGATCGTGTATCCAACAATTGACGTATTTTCGTCTTACAGATGGTGTTCTCCATTGTTGGTTTTTAGGGTAATCTCCAACGAAATATCTCAAAATAACATTTTGCCGTTAAATTGGCGAACACTGTAAAATGTCCTGGGCCCAAGTTTCGGCAATGACGTAATTGCAGGATTTTCGTACCATAGACAATATTCCTATAAAATCAAGCATGCAAAATTAACAATTTTTCAAGTCCATATACAATTGGCCCGTATTACAAATATACTATTATAATAATAGCAATATTATGAAGTAGTATGGTTTTACATTATATTTTTGTGAGGATATACATCATTTTTAACAAAAGCCCTTTATTAAAATGAGTTCGTAATATGGGCTATTGTAGTTGCGTATAATATCTTTTAATACAAGGAAAAGTCAAACAGTAAAGGGATATTTTTGTTTTCTCTGTTAGGTGGTTGGTAATACTATATGGGTCATTATTAATAGCCATTGGGTATAACCACGGTGTAGTATCTATAGGTGAGTGCAAGGGGTGAGTGCACGACGTATTCCAATACATTACGAAGAATGGCTAACTGGGCTAGTTCATGCAGTGTGCCGCTAGATGGCAGGTTTTGTTGCGACCCGGTTTTTACACAAAATATTTAAAATATTAAATTATTTATATAACGCATAATATTCTATATTTTCAATCATTACCTTTTATCTTTTGTCAGATCTATATATGTAGTTTGTACAAATTCCGCACAGAAACGTTTCTATAGGTACGTTCTATCGGTGTCAGAAATATTCCTACTAGAATAAGAATATTCCTATAGCAACAGAACGCTCAGAAGCAACAGTAGCAAATAACTGTCATGTCATATCTACATACCCTGGATATTAAATAATAATATTTTTTTATTGTTGTCTATCATTTTAAAACGTAATAACACAAGTACAACGCAAAGGTATTTATTTTGTTGGCACAACCTAACCTATACAAACTTGACAGCAATGCGCGCGCGACAGTCGGCTATTTGAATTTATCCCCACTCCATACATCTTCCTACCAACGCTTCCAACTCTGAAGTTGGAATGATTAGTAGGAATATTCAGATTTTTTTGACACAAAAGAACCACCATTCAGCTACTACGAGAAGTAGTAGGAAAATTTCTGACACCGATAGAACGTACCTTATATTTCCAGTAAAATTATAAAACAACAAATGTCAAATGCAGTTGACATTGACACCCAAGTTGACACCTTTCAATCAGAAATTTATCTTAGTACCTGTTTCTGTGATTATAGTGTAGCTGGCTGCCGCTAAATTTCACATTTTGGCACCTTAAAAAGACTATATTTCTCTTTATTTGATCCATACCCTGTTGTGCATCTTGTAGCAAAACATTTTTTGTCAAATGGTAACGGGTCGCGTTAGCGCCATTTTGTTTCCCAGTTACTTAGCCATCTCAACGCATCTCGTGCTCTCACCTATAGATACTACACCGTTATAACGTATGGTCCTGAAATTTTTAGATTTTTTTTAGATGTTTTGTATTTATACCAAATAACGTTTAATCAAATTGTCGCTGGAAATAAAATATCACAATTAACTTGTTTTCATTTTAACAGTTAATGGGTCGATTCTGTTCAAATCTGTAAGTGTTACAGATCTGTAAATAATGAACAAAATCGCAACGAAAGATGACACTCTTATGTATAATTTTATATTAATCAACAAGAATAGACGTGCTGTTTCATTTTTTTTTACAGATTTACAGTAAGACTTACAAATGTGAACAGAATCGACCCATTAGTTTTTTTGATTTGATGCAGCAAAATGTCATATAAGCTAGCTATTCGTAAAGGAATTTACAATCTTGTTGGGCGAATGCCTAAGTGTGATATTGTTGCAGTTTATCGCGAGAACAATATCTCTGTAGCAACAATTTATCGGACAATAAAAGATTGTGAAGAAGGTATACATGTGTTAATTTGCCCAAAAGTGGTCGACCAAAAATTTTGAGCCACATGAGAGAACAAAGATTAATTGCAGCCGTTAAAGACAAAGTTGGAGTGTCCCAACGGACTGTAGCCAGAAGATTCGATGTTTCGAAGACCACTGTTTTTAGAATACTTTCTCGAAGTGACGTGGTGTTTCAAAAAAGAAGAAAGGCACCAAAATATACCGTCGCCCAATTAGAAAGAATCCCTAGATGTTGTGCCTTAAGCAGCATTCATTTTCTCAATAAACTTATTGTAATGGATAACGAGAAATATTTTACTCTGTCCCATTCAGTGATGAAAGCAAACGATGGTTTTTATACTGACATGGAAAACACATCAGATAATGTCAAGTTCAAAGGTAAATCTAAATTTGAGGATAAAATTTTAGTATGGTGTGCCATTTCTGAAACCGGATATATCTCGAAGCCGTACATTGATCGTGTTCGAGGAGAAGCCTTAACTGCACAACTTTATATTCAAAGATGCCTCTCTAAATTGCTTCAATTTTTAAATACACATCACGCCAATGATGATATGTTTTGGCCTGATCTAGCTTCATGCCATTACGCCAGAATAACTAGAGATTGGTATAACGAAAACAACGTAGACTTTGTCCGAAATTGGACAATCCTTTCAATGTACCTCAAACTCGACCAATAGAAGAATTTTGGTCAATATTGACCAGAAAAGTGTACGACAAGGGATGGGAAGCTGCAAATGAACAATTACGACGTCGCATTTACCAAAAGATTCGAGAAATCGATCCAGATGTTGTCCAGAGGATGATGGGACAAGTTAGAAGAAAATTAAGGGCCATTGAAGATAATGGTCCATTATCAATTATTTGTTTTTTTATTATATGTCTTGTTTTTGGACGGCTAGTGTCTTTTAGTTTTGGGGCGACGCCCGCCCTCTGGGTTACGGAATGTAACTTTTTAATAATGGCTTAGTTGTATTAGTTTAAATGTAAATAAAGTTAGTTAGTTATTAAAACACAAGTAGTGTCCATGTCCGAAAATTGCCGTAGTGTAAATCGCAATGTAAGTGTTAGTGTATGTGTGCTCTTCCTTCTCACAAAGACGTGGACGCCACTCACCCAAGCGTCCACCAGTCATCAGAGTAGTATCATCAGACAAGATCCCCCCCCCCTTGTGTTACAAAGTGCATACATAGAATTAAAGGTATTTTTGACTTTTCCTCGTACATAAAATCTTACTTCTTACCATGCATGTGATGATCAGTCACGTTCGTTTCTGCGCCCACTTGAGATCATCGGCCCGTGGTTTATACCCGGTGAACCACTGGATGATGAGCTCCAAGACGGTCCAGAAGCGGACTTGCTCCAGCGGCCAATTCAGCCACCCGGTGGTGATGCAGAAGTACGTTTCGTGTGGGGCCACATGGTGAATGCGGTGGTGACGACGCGGTAAAATGAAGTGGTGCTCTTGAAGGAACACCACCCAAGGGGGGAGGCCGAAGTACGTATGTGACCATTTGTGGATCTGCAACAGAAAGAAATAATGGAAATCTATGAGTTGTTTTTACCTTCCGTCACCTTTAGGTAAGGAAGGTATTGTCTTTGGTCAAAAAATTCGGTGGTGAGTTTTTAATGAATAAGCACGTTTTAAGGTCTCTAGAATACGATTTTACTATTTTTACGATGATGTCTGTATGTGTGTGTATGTATGTGTGTCCGTGTGTGTGTGTGTATGTAACAAAATTTTCGTCTGCGATAACTCTAATACTACAATTCCAAAAATTATAATTATTTCGTATTCCTCTTCGTTGCATCCATATGAAGAGCTGATTAGATTTTGGTTATAATTAGTTAACCGGAAGTACCTTCATTTGAAGATTTTAACAGTTTTTCTTGAAAAAACGATGTTACATATCATTTTTTCACATTTAATGTTATTATAAATATTAAAGAACATTTTATTCTCTATACGATTTGACTGCATTTTATACTTCATATTAAATATATATAGAGTTATAAAATTATAAAGAAATTAAATTTCATAAATTAGCTAGCTATGCTAGAAACAGCTACTATATTAAGAAAATTCTAATTGAAAGATGTCAGTGTCAATTGACATATTCATAGTATATTTGTGTTATAATTTTACTCAAAACCTCGAAATATAGGATATTTTTGCTCGAAACTTTCTGTATGGAATTTGTGTAAAATACATACAACTGTCGAAAGATAATGTACATACAAGAAATTGAGAATCTTTTGCAAGGAACTATCTGTATGGATTTTATAGAAAATACAAAGGCATTTACGAAAATTCTACCGGTAGGTACCGCATCCGCTGACTGTGTTCGAAAACACGAGTAGTAAGAAGTTACTGTGTTCGAAAATTGTACAATATCTACCAGATCCATCTACCGGATTCATGAAGAATCTAATCTCAAAAAAAGGTAGTGATGCAAAGCGAAGAGCGCGCGTTAAAAGTTTGTTAACCTGTTTCAAATTTTCAATTTTTTTTATGGGTTATGGACCTACCTTTTTTACCACTTGCGTTCTTAAAATATCGATTCCGGTAGCTATAACCTGATAAACAGCTGTTTACCAGTAACAGTTCACCGGTAGAATTTTCGTATAACTGACGGAAGGTAATGTGCTGGCCACAACAGATTTTTTTATATGTATTGTAGGGAAAGAGGAATAACAGATAAATAACTTTTTATAAACTTTTCTAAATTATACTTTCAATAATCATATTTTAACTCTGTTTATTTATTTAAGTAATAAATATCAAAATTCAGTTTAGAAATTCTTATATCATATTATGATAGTCGCGTCCATGTGGTATTGGTATCCAATGTTGTCTCTGTATCTATAGTTACGACCTTTATTTGTTGATCATTAAGTCTAGAAATTATTATGCATACATACATGCGTGACTTTGAATGACCTAGCCTATGCACCCTGTACCCCTAAGATAATCCTGTCCTGAAAGCGCTTTGTTTTAGAAAGTCGGTATTAATTTGTCACTTCGAGAAGGAGACATTGATTGTTTTTATCAAAGTGACACGCGCACACATATCAGCACTTCAAGGTTGCTCGAGTCACGTGTCTGCTCGCGCCTTATTGCATAACCTATTTCAATAATAGAACATTACTTCTAATTTTTAATACCTACTGGGTGGTATTAATAAAAATAAGTAAATGCTTGTACTGACAGTTTTTTAAGTAAGTACTTATATCCGTATTAATAAAGTGTCAGTAAAAGCTGATGCTATAAGAAAATACTTATTTGACAAAAGTATGTACTTATACTTATAATCAAAATAAGTAATTACTTAAAACTGAATAAATAAAATGGAGTTGATTCTTATAGAATTAAGTATTTACTTATGCATTTATAAGTATGATATTTATCATGCTTATGGGGGACCGAACAAAAATTTAAAAGATTATATTAATTTAAAAAACATGTTCTACGCCGTTTGAGTCCGTAAAAATTATAAAATTCGTAGGGAAAAATCCCAGTGAACAAAATTTTGTCAAATTACATCGCTTTACACCCGAAAGTGTGGAATGGCTACCAGAACTCTTTCTTGGCGTTAACAATGAATCCAGAGATAGTGCTCTGTGTTCATTTATTAAATAAAATTATTTTTAAGATATGTTGCCGACCAGTGACGAATAACCCTTGTTTGCGTCACAAGCCCATGCGCCGTACCCGGAGTACGTACGATTATTTATTTAAAAAAGCCGAAAAGTTATATTACATAAGGTTTTCAAATTGGTGTTGGTGAAACACTTTTTTCATTAATATTTTAGTCCATGTCGCTGCTTTCAAAACTAAACATTTTTAAAATTTCAAAAATTGATAGAGAACTGATTTTCAGGTTAGTTTGTGAACTTCCAATAAATAAATATAAAAATGAACTGTCAACAAATGTCAAAATTTCATTTTTTTACAAATACACGGCTTTCTTTTGAATTTCATATGTAAGTACATACTTATAAGTAAGTATTTACTATAAGTATCAGCATCTGGTTATTAATAGGAAAATAAGTTTTTACTTCTTGCTGATACTGATAAGTAAATGCTAGTACTTATAAGTACACACTTATAAGTATTTACTTATTTTTATTAATTCCACCCTATATTTTTTTGTAGATTAAAATTTAAGCCTTGTTGATGCAACTGGGCATTACACCATTTCAACTTACTAATGTTTGTTTTTTGTTTGCAGGTTCCAGAGACAACCCAGTTGACATAAGGTAAGAATTTTAAACTAAATATAAATGTCTTTCGTTTATTTGTTCTTTAAAATCATCGTAAAAATAACAAAATATTATTTTAGTAACTCTAATGGCTTTATACTGGACAAATCTGTAAGTCTTACAGATCTGTCAAACTGTAAGAAATGAACAAAATCAATACGAAAGCTGCTACTCTTATTTATTCTTATGCAGCTGCAAAATTCGAAAGGTACGCCCATGGAAATAGTAATGATGTGATACCAAGTTAGCGGCAAATCTCAAAATCTTATGGAGCGGCACGCTTCATATATTTTCGATCACTCTGTATATTATTTTATTCATAATCGGCTAATAATAGGTAGGTTTCTAACCTACTAAACTGTTGGGAAGATAATTTGACAGCTTTATGTCGCCCAAAAATTATTTTAAAAAAACAGTCAAAAAGAAGATATGAACCATGCGACCCCATAATTCGCAAAAATGACGTGAGACAATTTATATAATAAAATTAAACTAGGGCATTATTAAAATTAAAAAGGATACAAAAATAATTAGATTATATGAATTTGTTGCAGTTAAAAGTAGAAGTAGTTTAAAGATACTGGAGATTTCCAGTTTTGACTGACTTAAAATATTACAATAACAATCGTATTAACCGTGTTCTCCACTACAAGGACAGACAGAAGTTTTTGTTTACAGTCGGGGGTCATAATTTAAATAACTAAAATAGGTGCTTAAAACTTTTCACATGATTGCGAAACGTGTTGGAAATGACATAATAAATGTATTATGAGATTTATGAAATGACGTCATAAGTCAACAGGTTCACAATTTGTAAAGAAGTGAATTTAAGCAGGAAAATCTGGTTTCAAATTATGTAACTTTACTTTTAAAACTAGTTAGTAATTTATTGTGAACTTCATAAATATATTAGCATATTTTTCATTCATATTTTTGTGTGTAGCAACTCTATTTTTAGATAGAAAGAAAATATAATTTTTCTATTTTGCGCCTATAACAAAGCTATTTCAACACCCAAAATAATTCGTTAATACCTCATTTGGGTGCTACATCTTTATTGTAACTCCAAAAAACCTGATGTGGCCAGCATATTATCTTCCGTCAGTTTCATATATTTTGTACAAATTCCATACAGAAATTTTCATGTAAATAAGAGATTCTACACACATATATATATATATATATATATATATATATATATATATATATATATATATATATATATATATATATATATATATATATATATATATATACCGGGTGGCGCTCGAAATCCGTTACATAGGCATTTAATATGGGAAAACCGTTTTTCCTAGCGCGTTGCTCCCCCAAATTATTTTAGAAAAAAAAACTTCAAATAAAAGTTGTAGAGTATAAAATTCTGCATGTAAATCAGTAAACAAAATTCATTTCGTATGTTTAGTAACTCCAGAAACTGAATATGAAAAATTTGAAAATTTCAGTTTAATAGTGCTAGTCATGGAATTAAAACAAAAAAGACAAACAAATGTGATGATTTAAATGTCAAATATTGTGATTTTTTGTCCAGAAAAATGAGTATTTGAACATTATAGAAGAATTAAATTGTTATTCTGCTTCAGAATTTTACGTTATGATAATTTTATTAAAA
The DNA here is from genome assembly GCA_963082715.1 of Harpalus rubripes. Lineage (NCBI taxonomy): Eukaryota > Metazoa > Arthropoda > Insecta > Coleoptera > Carabidae > Harpalus > Harpalus rubripes. The sequence goes on from OY720460.1 coordinate 13,413,001, forward strand.
AATTAAAATGTAAATAAATTTTTATGACAGATAAACACACGTTTGTTTCTTAAGCTTTTTGTTAATTCCATGGATATCACTACTTTAGAGTATATTTTCATAGCTAATTTCTGCTGTTACAAAGCCTGCAAAATTAATTTTGCTTATTGATTCAAATGCAGAATTTTATGTTCTACAACTTTTATTTGAAGAATTCTTTTCTAATATAATTTGGGGAGCAACGCGCTAGGAAAAACGGTTTTCCCATGTTAAATGCCTATGTAACGGATTTCGAGCGCCACCCGGTATATATATTCTAAGAAAATCTAAACCAGAAATGAAATATTGGTCCATTAGTAAATTTCTTAAAATGTCAACGAACTATCGTTGAGTGATGTAAAAGTATTTGAGCATGAGTCGGGCTGCACAACTTTTACTTTTGTGATAGTTATACATTATTATCGTTATACTCACTGTTCTTGTGCCAAATTCAAACTAAATGTAAGCCTATGTAAATAAGGAAGTTTATCATATCTGACAGCCAGAGAGCCACAGTCAAACAAGACTAAGATTTATCTAGGAAATTTTCTCAAAATATGTAGAGTACTTTAAACATAGATATTAATCCAAGAGCTGTTTGTTAGCAAAGTTTTTTCTCTTTTAATATAATATGTAATATAACGATACGTATGGACTGAAGCTTTTTACAAAAATAGTGTATTCTTCCATATGTAAACCTTTGACTTATTTGATTAACCTTTCATTTAAAACAGGACTTTTCCCAGAGAAACTGAAAATAAATAAAATTATTCCTATTCACAAAAAGGGCAATAGAAATAACAAATGATTTGAATAATAACAGACCTGTAACTTTAACAACTGTGTTGTCTAAACTTTTTGAATATTGCTATCTGCCAAGAGCCAAGATTATATTCATTAATAAAAAATCTGATGTGGCCAGCACATTACCTTCCGTCAGATCTATGTATTTTGTACAAATTTCATACGGAAAGTTCCTTGCTAAATTAAATATTCTATTTCTTGTACATTACCTTCCCACAGTTGCATGTATTTTATGCAAATTTCATACAGAAAATTATTATTTTGTGACGTTTTCTATATACAGTGTAATGTATCTGCAGAAATAAAAGATTTATTATTATTATTATTTCTTGTACATTACCTTAAAGCAGTTGTATGTATTTTATACAAATTCCATACACAAAGCAAAAGATCCTATATTTCCAGTAAAAATTATAAGACAAACACACTATGTCAATTTCACTTGACACTGACATCTTTCAATCAGAATTTTCTTAATATAGTACTCGTAGCTGTTTCCACAGCTATGGCTACTTTATGAAATTTAATTTCTTTATAATTTTTTAACTCTATATCCATTTAATATTAAGTATAAAATGCAGTCAAATCGTATAGAGAATAAAATATTCTTTAATATTTATAATAACATCAAATGTGAAAAAATTATATTTAACATAGTTTTTCAAGAAAAACTGTTAAAATCTTCAAATGATGGTACTTCCGGTTGACCAATTGTAACCAAAATCTAATCAGCTCTTCATATGGATGTAACGAAGAAGTACACGAAAAAATTATAATTTTTGTAACTGTAGTATTAAAGTTATCGCAGACGAAAATTTTGTTACACACACACACACATCCACACACACACACATCCACACACACACACACATACAGACATCATCGTAAAAATAGTAAATTCGTATTCTAGGGACCCTAAAACGTGCTTATTGATTAAAAACTCACCACCGAATTTTTTGACCAAAGACAATACCTTCCTTACCTAAAGGTGACGGAAGGTAAAAAACTAACATTTTAGATAAACTATGACGTTATCAATTTCTTTCCCTTCCCTTTTTGCCACACAGATTATAGAATCTGCCCATATGGTGACGTATGTCGTAACTCTCTTCAGCAAATAATTTGAAGCTGTCAACAAAGCTCGTATACATTAGTCGCGTTCTTTTTATCATTTGCCTCATCTTATCTCAAAATGAGATGAGTTTGACATGAACTGAGCTGAGATCAAGTGAGATTTTTATGCAGTAAAAAGAACGACAAAAGACAAATTTTGTTGGTAACTTGAACGACTGATGTCCGCTGGATGTCTGTGATACTTTTCAATGGTTAACGACGATATTTTCAGGTATTATTTTGGATCGCCCACTATGAGTGGGCATTATTTGGGCTTCTATTATTCAGTCGATTACATAATAACATATAGTGTGACACATTCTAAAATGTTTTAATTATACAGTACTATAACTTCCACATGATTTTCAATTCTATGCAGTTTACGTCTCTTTACTATATTATTTTCCACGGAATTGTCTGCATATTTATTTATTCTTCAAATAATAATAATATTTATTAAAGGAATAAACAAATAATCATAATAACCAAACTAATTGTATGTGACAGCCCGTGACAGCAAAACATTTATCCCCACCATTCATCTAAGATTAAAAACTCAACAAGCACAACCTCCAGAGGTGACTAAGAATCGGGAAGGGGGGTGGAACTCTTCTCACTTCGGTCTCACTTTATCTCAGCTCCGTTAGGATAAAAAGAACGGTCAAAATCAGAGAGGCAACTGAGGTGAGCTGAGATGAACTAAGGTCTCAAAGTGGTAAAAAGAACGCGACTATTGGCGTGTATTTTAGCATTTTTGTGTATCGTGTTGATTTACGAGATTTATCAGTAATAATGTTCATGTTTGCATGCGCGTTTTTTGATGCAGAAAAAGATAGTTTTCCTAGTTGGTGACACAGATTATATAGAGCGATTTAAACTATCGATAAACGAAACATTATTGCGCAATTCCATTCTTAGTTATATGCCTACGCACTCACCGGATCATAACGAAAAGTGAATTTTGTATCGTTGCATCATTCACTGTTCACGGCACGGAACATTTATTTAACCATTTTACTAGTGACAAAGTAAACTTACACTCTGTGAAATTGCAGATTTCAGTTTCAATGAAATATATTAGACAACAGAAATAAATAATCATGACGCTTTCTACCTATATTTTCACGCTGCCAATTCTATTTATAGATCTATGTCAGTAAGTCACTGCATTATCTATTTCGCCTTGAAAATGTTACCGGTTCATATCTAACGATTAAAATATAAAAATAATTAATGCTAGTCACAAAAATAAATATATGCTTTTTACTTTTTATTAAATATAATAAATTAATACGAAACACAGTCGAATGAAAACCTTAAAAATTCCAGTCAATTCAGTGTTTTTATAAATACATACATACATACATACATACATACATACATACATACATAAAATCACGAATTTCCCACTTAGTGGGTTAGCACAAACCCGAAAGAATAACAATAACATCATCCAAAAAATAATCAGTCTCTCTTTCATTAGTACTAACCTGACATCATAGGTACAACATATATTCCTCACTCTTAACATATTAAAGTGACCGATTTTCGGTAGCGAAATACCGCAACTGGACCACAATAATAGTTACGAAACAATCATCCGTCGCCACACATTCCTGTCTAAGCACACTTCTTTCGCCTCGGCCACATTCATAATCGCATTCATACACGCTCTTCTTCTCTTCCCACTCGGAAACTTTCTCTCTTTTAGTACCTTATCAATCACATCCATCCACTTGCACACTGGACGGCCACGCAATCGAACACCCTCAATTTCACCAAGATATATACGCTTTACAAGCCGTTCACTCTTCATTCTTTCCACATGACCAAACCATCTCAACTGGCTCATTCCTACTCTCTTAACAACATTCTTCCTAACCATACATTCTTCATACACCAAATTATTCCTCACGCGATCCCGTCTTACATATCCACATACTCCACGTAAATACCTCATTTCCACGGCAGTCACTCTCTTTTTATGCTTTCCCGTCCATGCCCAACATTCGCTTCCATACACCAAAGCAGGCACTAGCACTCCATTATACACTCTTAAACGAGCTTCTCTAGATACGTTTACGTTTCGAGCAAACGTACCCAGAGCACCCATTTCCTTACACCCCGCACTCACTCTCCTTTCAATATCTCTATGAATTCGACCATCCCTTGACATCATACTACTCAAATATACAAACTCATTCACTTGGTCCAGTTTCACTCCATCCACCAACACATTGCACATAGTCACCAATTTACTCCTTTCAAATACTAACACCTTGGATTTATCAACATTCAATTCCAGATTCATACTTCTTCCAACTACATGTTTTTATAAAAATGAAAAAATAAAAAATCGTGCCATGGCTATAAGGCAATAAATACTCCAAAAGTTTTGAAGACTACTATTGCTTATGTGATGACATAAACGTCAAATGTAGTTCCATTTTTACTCGGTAAGCGACAGTACGGTCGCAAAATTTTGACGTCATTCGAAAAAATTTATAAACTTTAAAAAATTATTTCTGTAAAATTATAAACTTATGTGACATAAAATATATATTATCGTAAGTAGTTTTAAATGTACATCCAGAAAAAATAAATAAATTGGAAAATGTGGTGATCCCATTAAAATCGAGTTGGACGCTATTTTCGGTGACTGTTCCATCATTTGCCACTGTGAAAAGATGACCAGCTGAATTTAAAACGTGGTCGTACCAGCTTGGATAATGAAGAGCGTTCAGGACAGCCACTAATTCCGACAACCATCAATAGCAACGAAAATGTCCATTAAATGATACTGGATGAACATCGAATCAAAATTGGAGACATATAGCAGAGGCTGTGGCCATATCGAAGGAACGCGTTTATCATCATTCTAAGTAAAAACGCTTATATAGACTAGGGGTCAATTCTTCTCCGTTTTGGAGATATCGACAAAAATAAAATAAACAAAAATAAACAATAAATAAAACAAATATTATAACGTAACCATGTCTTTAGGGGTCATTCTAAGTAAGAAAGTTCATATAAATTATCTGTCAATTCTTATCCGTTTTAGAGATATCGACAAAAATAAAATAAACAAACAAACAAAAAATAAAACAGAGAAGAATTGACCCATAGTTTATATGCACTTTTTACCTCCCGTTACCCTTGGTAAGGGAGGTATAGGGATCGTGCTAAAAATAGCATATCGAGATTTGGGTAAATGACCACGTTTTAAGGTTCCTCGAATCCAATTTTAACATTTTCACAATGATGTCTGTGTGTATGTGTGGATCTTCCACTCTAACTCAAATACTATCACTCAGAAAAATTTTAAACCTTGTATTTGGAACTTTTTCTATACTGGAAAGAGCCCATTAGATTTTGGTGAAAATCGGATAACCGGAAATGGCACTTTACAAGAAGCTCAAAACAGTTTTTCTTCCTAATTACCTTTAAATGTTATTTTTTCTAGATTAAAGATTATTAAATTTTCTAGAGATTTGCATTAATACTTTTTCTACGGATAAATTTATAAAATTATATATAATTTAAATCCCAGAGTCTATGCTTTAAACAAACAAAACGCAGTTATTCAAATGTATGTAACTGACAGATAAATGTCACTATCAAAGAACTAATCATTTCAAAATAATATTAGTAACGTTTTAAAAAGAAAAAAGTAAATAGAACAATAGAAAAGGAATTCAATACAGTTTCCATCACAAGTAAATATGTAGATATGTATTTAGATTAATTAAAATTAATGATTCACAAAAATGTTTAAGCTAATTCTCATTTTTGGATTAGTGAATTCTATTCTATCCCGGTATTTAAAATTTAATCTTCATTTTATTATAGCTCCGGTGGTTCAATGGTTAGAGTAACGCCTCATGTCATGAGTGCCCTCGGGGCTCTGGGTTCGAATTCCACTAAGGCATGCATTTAATCCTGTTGAGCGGTTTAAAAGAAGGTAGTTACTTGGATTAGATTAGACTATATTTTAAATTTTAAGAAATAAACTGTCAAAATTAGAGTAAAATTCGCTAATCCAAAATAACGATTAACTTAATTAATTAAATGGATGAATCACTTGTTTAAAAAATTGGGCTCAATTAAAAACGAATAACGCGCGAAACTCAAAAATTCTCGTTGGTTTTAGTTTAAATCTCGTATGTTCATATTTTGTCCATAAAATTATTAGTAAATCATATGACCTACGTTATACAATTTATATTATATTAAAATAATTTCTGTACGACAGAAAGAATTATTATGTTTATATGAACTGCATTTTCTTTTAATTAAAATTCCTTTGCATGTAATTTAAATAAAATCAATTGTAGCAATATGATAAAAGCACAGTTATGGTTTCGTTTATATAAATGAGTGTCTGTCTATAATGTCTAATGGAATAAAAGTTGTAACGGGCTGCAAATACGAGTATTAATTGGATTAATTATATTCAAGTATGTGGCGCAAAATCAATATATCCGTTCAACATAACGAACGCTCATCAATTTGAGGTTAAGGACAACACTGTATAATAATATTATCATCAACAATAAGCGTAGCTAAGTTAATGATTAGAAAATATTGTTATATGATATATTTTATTTTTTTCGTGTACCATACGACTAACGAAGCTAACAAAAGTTTTGAGAAAAATTTGACGCTCCAAATTTTTTTTCTAAATACGGCCTAATCTGTACAAAAAAATACGCTATATTTTATTTCTTTTATTGCATTAATAGTAATATTGCATGTATGTATACAATAAAGTTCCGACTTGACACCAAACGATTTGAAATTTGCCAAAGAACACACACCAGGACAAGTCCCAATAACAGTGCAGCACTAAAAAAATCAAACATTACATATTGCGAAGTCTCGGCAAAATATTAATAATAAACTTATAGAAAAACAGTGGTATAAAAACAAAAATGAATAAGAAAGAAAGTCAGTATTAAATAGTATACAAATAACTCAAATAAAATTTAACAAATATTTTGAATGTACGTAAACTACAACAAAATAAATCAGGTACATTATTGTAAGCATGTACTAATCCAACTAGCGGCGGATTCATTGCAGAGTTTGTTCTACAGTGCTTAACGAAAAATAAATCAGATAATCGAGTAGAATGATCCGTAAAGAAAATTTATTTAAAATAACAGGACTATCTATAAAATCATTTAAAATTTTAAATAAGAAAGACAGTTCCAAAAGTATTCGTCCTTTTTGTAACGAAAGTAACAGAATCGAATTATGTGGATACTGAAATTCAAAATAGAAATAAATTTTCTTTGGACTCTCTCGATTCTATTTATATATACATGATAATGCGGTGACCAGCAAACAGTAGCGAATAGGGGATTCCACCATTTTTTTTATAAGTTCATCTGAACGTATAAGTAAAACTAAGACTGTCGGTGAAAATCCGGTGAAAAATTCCTATTAATAAGCGAGTTACAGTCCTCCGAAATTTGAAAATATAGATGTGACGTCACGTAAATAAGTTTTTATATCAAACTATTTTCTTCTTGGACCTAAATGTTTTTTGAAATATATACAATGGACCTTTCCAATTTAAGGGCTATCTCTTTCTATCGCTGCAAATAGTAAGAAAATGGCGAGAACAACTGCCAGTTGGGCTGTCAAACGAAACGTCAAAAATATTGCAGTCATTAAAATACCTGTATTCTCAGTGAAAATTTGCATCGTTAGACATTTTACCTTCAATAAAAGCTTTTGTAACTTATTTCGATAAGATTTTTTAAAGTTATCTTGCATTTTACGTCTAATTTTTTTAGAATCAAACGTCATAGATCTCAGTTGTTCTTACTATGCGCAGATCACCATTGCGCATATCTTCTATCTCCTTAAATTGGAAAGGTCTATTTCCAAATTATATTTATAAAAAGTAAATGAATATTATTATACTGTACAAGTCGACATGATTTATAATTGGAAATGTATTTAAATTATTACGTTTAGTGCAAAAAAATTATATTCAAATAAAAACTGTTTGAGAATTGCACTACTGGACTGATACCCACGCCTCCGCTATTTGAATTTCTCTATTTCCATTGGTAGTAGACTGCGCCCCTAACTCGGTATTCGTTATATATTTATAGGTGGTCTTTGAGTCGCCAATCAAAATAATATATATGGATTTCATATGAGTGACGAGCTGCTAAAACAAAAATCCCCTTATTTCCGAAGTATTTCAATTATATCATTTTATTTCTTTATTAATATTCATTATTAAGCATATACTTTCACTATTTTTTACTAATTTCTCTTAATTCGATTGAGCTGTAATCCCCTATTCTAATTGAGATCGTACAAGAGAATAATAAAGAAATATGAAAGTATTATAATTAGTGAAATTTGTATCAATTCTTAAAATAAAGCCCTGCATTTTATAAGCTTTTTTAACAATATAATCGACATGTAAGTCAATAAAAAGCTTACTGTCTAAGATGACGCCAAGATCTTTAACATGAGAGACACGACTAATATTATTATAATTGAACGTAAGTATTTTTCTATTACGTGTGAAAGTAATACACGAGCATGACGGTGAAATTGGCAGACGATTCGCAGCAGACGATTCGGGATAGTAGCCCATGTAAACACAGTAAGATGCGCGCGCATCATTATAATACCAAGGTCAACTAAATATGTTCAATATTATTAAAATTCAATAATATACCACTGTATACTCATTTCAGTCATACTCTCAACACATATCATTACTCTGTTCAAAATTATTGTTAAATAATGAGACAACAATGTTTAAAAGGGTATATCAAATCACAATTGAGTCATTGAACATTGACCTTGACAAAAGAAGCGCCAAATATGAAATTGAGAAACATAATATATATTTCAAAGAACAATTGTTTATAACTTTGTTAATGTAAGATGTCTGTTCTTTTATATTTTAAATACATTACTCATATACATGTGCCAATATTTATGCAGTATAAATGTAACAATATCCCTTAAGGATAATCAGGATAATATGAAATCTTGCAATTAGTGCATTATTATATAAACAATTGTTTATAACTTGATTAATAAAAGATGTTTGTTCTTCATTTTTTATAATAATTATCCCTATGTATCTGACAATATCTGAGTAGTATCAATTTTGCCAAAATCCCTTCAGGACAATCAGGAAAATAAAAAAAATAGAAAAGTTTGCAATTTAATAGAAACAATTGTTTATAACTCGGTTAATAAAAGATGTCTGCTCTTCATTTTTTATAGCAAATATCCCCATGTATCTGACAACATCCGAGAAGTGTCAAATTTGCCAAGATCCCTTCAGGACTACTAGGATAATAAAAAGACTAGATAAATTTGCATTTTTATAGAAACAATTGTTTATAACTCGGTTAATAAAAGATGTCTGTTCTTCATTTTTTATAGTAATTATCCTTATGTATCTGACATCATCCGAGTATTATCAACTTTGCCAAAATCCCTTCAGGACAATCAGGATAATAAAAAAACTAGAAAAATTTAAATTTTATAGAAACAAATGTTTATAACTCGTTTAATAAAAGATGTCTGTTCGTCATTTTTTATACTAATTATCCTTATGTATCTGACAACATCCGAGCAGTGTCAAATTTTCCAAAATCTCTTCAGGATAATCAAGATAATAAAAAAACTAGAAAAAATTGCATTTTTATAGAAACAATTGTTTATAACTCGGTTAACAAGAGATGTCTGTTCTTTATTTTTTATAGCAATTATCCTTATGTATCTCACAACATCCGAGCAGTATCAAATTTGCCAAAATCCCTTCAGGATAATAAAAAAACTAGAAAAATTTAAATTTTATAGAAACAAATGTTTATAACTCGTTTAATAAAAGATGTCTGTTCGTCATTTTTTATAGTAATTATCCTTATGTATCTGACAACATCCGAGCAGTGTCAAATTTGCCAAAATCCCTTCAGGACAATCAGGTTAATAAAAAAACTAGAAAAATTTGAATTTTTATATAAACAAATATTTATAACTCGGTTAATAAAAGATGTCTGTTCTTCAGTTTTTATAGTAATTATCCTTATGTATCTGACAACATCCGAGCAGTGTCAAATTTGCCAAAATCCCTTCAGGACAGTCAAGATAATAAAAAAACTAGAAAAATTTGCATTTTTATAGAAACAATTGTTTATAACTCGGTTAATAAAACATGTCTGTTCTTCATTTTTTATATTAATTATCCTTATGTATCTGACAACATCCGAGCAGTGTCAAATTTGCCAAAATCCCTTCAGGACAATGAAGATAATAAAAAAACTAGAAAAATTTGCATTTTTATAGAAACAATTGTTTATAACTCGGTTAATAAAAGATGTCTGTTCTTCATTTTTTACAGTAATTATCCTTATGTATCTGACAACATCCGAGCAGTATCAAATTTGCCAAAATCCCTTCAGGACAATCAGGATAATAAAAAAAACTAGAAAAATTTGAATTTTTATGGAAACAAATATTTATAATTCGGTTAATAAAAGATGTCTGTTCTTCATTTTTTATATTAATTATCCTTATGTATCTGACAACATCCGAGCAGTGTCAAATTTGCCAAAATCCCTTCAGGCCAATCAAGATAATAAAAAAACTAAAAAAATTTGCATTTTTATAGAAACAATTGTTTATAACTCGGTTAATAAAAGATGTCTGTTCTTCATTTTTTATACTAATTATCCTTATGTATCTGACAACATCCGAGCAGTGTCAAATTTGCCAAAATCCCTTCAGGACAATCAAGATAATAAAAAAACTATAAAAATTTGCATTTTTATAGAAACAATTGTTTATAACTCGGTTAATAAAAGATGTCTGTTCTTCATTTTTTACAGTAATTATCCTTATGTATCTGACAACATCCGAGCAGTATCAAATTTGCAAAAATCTCTTCAGGACAATCAGGATAATAAAATAAACTAGAAAAATTTGAATTTTTATAGAAACAAATATTTATAATTCGGTTAATAAAAGATGTCTGTTCTTCATTTTTTATATTAATTATCCTTATGTATCTGACAACATCCGAGCAGTGTCAAATTTGCCAAAATCCCTTCAGGACAATCAAAATAATAAAAAAAACTAAAAAAATTTGCATTTTTATAGAAACAATTGTTTATAACTCGGTCAATAAAAGATGTCTGTTCTTCATTTTTTACACTAATTATCCTTATGTATCTGACAACATCCGAGCAGTGTCAAATTTGCCAAAATCCCTTCAGGACAATCAAGATAATAAAAAAACTATAAAAATTTGCATTTTTATAGAAACAATTGTTTAAAACTCGGTTAATAAAAGATGTCTGTTCTTCATTTTTTACAGTAATTATTCTTATGTATCTGACAACATCCGAGCAGTATCAAATTTGCCAAAATCTCTTCAGGACAATCAGGATAATAAAATAAACTAGAAAAATTTGAATTTTTATAGAAACAAATATTTATAATTCGGTTAATAAAAGATGTCTGTTCTTCATTTTTTATATTAATTATCCTTATGTATCTGACAACATCCGAGCAGTATCAAATTTGCCAAAATCCCTTCAGGACAATCAGGATAATAAAAAAAACTAGAAAAATTTGAATTTTTATGGAAACAAATATTTATTATTCGGTTAATAAAAGATGTCTGTTCTTCATTTTTTACACTAATTATCCTTATGTATCTGACAACATCCGAGCAGTGTCAAATTTGCCAAAATCCCTTCAGGACAATCAAGATAATAAAAAAACTTGAAAAATTTGCATTTTTATAGAAACAATTGTTTATAACTCGGTTAATAAAAGATGTCTGTTCTTCATTTTTTACAGTAATTATTCTTATGTATCTGACAACATCCGAGCAGTATCAAATTTGCCAAAATCCCTTTAGGACAATCAGGATAATAAAAAAAACTAGAAAAATTTGAATTTTTATAGAAACAAATATTTATAATTCGGTTAATAAAAGATGTCTGTTCTTCATTTTTTATATTAATTATCCTTATGTATCTGACAACATCCGAGCAGTATCAAATTTGCCAAAATCCCTTCAGGACAATCAGGATAATAAAAAAAACTAGAAAAATTTGAATTTTTATGGAAACATATATTTATTATTCGGTTAATAAAAGATGTCTGTTCTTCATTTTTTATATTAATTATCCTTATGTATCTGACAACATCCGAGCAGTATCAAATTTGCCAAAATCCCTTCAGGACAATCAGGATAATAAAAAAAACTAGAAAAATTTGAATTTTTATGGAAACATATATTTATTATTCGGTTAATAAAAGATGTCTGTTCTTCATTTTTTATATTAATTATCCTTATGTATCTGACAACATCCGAGCAGTATCAAATTTGCCAAAATCTCTTCAGGACAATCAGGATAATAAAATAAACTAGAAAAATTTGAATTTTTATAGAAACAAATATTTATAATTCGGTTAATAAAAGATGTCTGTTCTTCATTTTTTATATTAATTATCCTTATGTATCTGACAACATCCGAGCAGTATCAAATTTGCCAAAATCCCTTCAGGACAATCAGGATAATAAAAAAAACTAGAAAAATTTGAATTTTTATGGAAACAAATATTTATTATTCGGTTAATAAAAGATGTCTGTTCTTCATTTTTTACACTAATTATCCTTATGTATCTGACAACATCCGAGCAGTGTCAAATTTGCCAAAATCCCTTCAGGACAATCAAGATAATAAAAAAACTTGAAAAATTTGCATTTTTATAGAAACAATTGTTTATAACTCGGTTAATAAAAGATGTCTGTTCTTCATTTTTTACAGTAATTATTCTTATGTATCTGACAACATCCGAGCAGTATCAAATTTGCCAAAATCCCTTTAGGACAATCAGGATAATAAAAAAAACTAGAAAAATTTGAATTTTTATAGAAACAAATATTTATAATTCGGTTAATAAAAGATGTCTGTTCTTCATTTTTTATATTAATTATCCTTATGTATCTGACAACATCCGAGCAGTATCAAATTTGCCAAAATCCCTTCAGGACAATCAGGATAATAAAAAAAACTAGAAAAATTTGAATTTTTATGGAAACATATATTTATTATTCGGTTAATAAAAGATGTCTGTTCTTCATTTTTTATATTAATTATCCTTATGTATCTGACAACATCCGAGCAGTATCAAATTTGCCAAAATCCCTTCAGGACAATCAGGATAATAAAAAAAACTAGAAAAATTTGAATTTTTATGGAAACATATATTTATTATTCGGTTAATAAAAGATGTCTGTTCTTCATTTTTTATATTAATTATCCTTATGTATCTGACAACATCCGAGCAGTATCAAATTTGCCAAAATCTCTTCAGGACAATCAGGATAATAAAATAAACTAGAAAAATTTGAATTTTTATAGAAACAAATATTTATAATTCGGTTAATAAAAGATGTCTGTTCTTCATTTTTTATATTAATTATCCTTATGTATCTGACAACATCCGAGCAGTATCAAATTTGCCAAAATCCCTTCAGGACAATCAGGATAATAAAAAAAAACTAGAAAAATTTGAATTTTTATGGAAACAAATATTTATTATTCGGTTAATAAAAGATGTCTGTTCTTCATTTTTTACACTAATTATCCTTATGTATCTGACAACATCCGAGCAGTGTCAAATTTGCCAAAATCCCTTCAGGACAATCAAGATAATAAAAAAACTTGAAAAATTTGCATTTTTATAGAAACAATTGTTTATAACTCGGTTAATAAAAGATGTCTGTTCTTCATTTTTTACAGTAATTATTCTTATGTATCTGACAACATCCGAGCAGTATCAAATTTGCCAAAATCCCTTTAGGACAATCAGGATAATAAAAAAAACTAGAAAAATTTGAATTTTTATAGAAACAAATATTTATAATTCGGTTAATAAAAGATGTCTGTTCTTCATTTTTTATATTAATTATCCTTATGTATCTGACAACATCCGAGCAGTATCAAATTTGCCAAAATCCCTTCAGGACAATCAGGATAATAAAAAAAACTAGAAAAATTTGAATTTTTATGGAAACATATATTTATTATTCGGTTAATAAAAGATGTCTGTTCTTCATTTTTTATATTAATTATCCTTATGTATCTGACAACATCCGAGCAGTGTCAAATTTGCCAAAGACCCTTCAGGACAATCAAGATAATAAAAAAACTTGAAAAATTTGCATTTTTATAGAAACAATTGTTTATAACTCGGTTAATAAAAGATGTCTGTTCTTCATTTTTTACAGTAATTATCCTTATGTATCTGACAACATCCGAGCAGTATCAAATTTGCCAAAATCCCTTTAGGACAATCAGGATAATAAAAAAAAACTAGAAAAATTTGAATTTTTATAGAAACAAATATTTATAATTCGGTTAATAAAAGATGTCTGATCTTCATTTTTTATATTAATTATCCTTATGTATCTGACAACATCCGAGCAGTGTCAAATTTGCCAAAATCCCTTCAGGACAATCAAGATAATAAAAAAACTAAAAAAATTTGCATTTTTATAGAAACAATTGTTTATAACTCGGTTAATAAAAGATGTCTGTTCTTCATTTTTTATATTAATTATCCTTATGTATCTGACAACATCCGAGCTGTGTCAAATTTGCCAAAATCCCTTCAGGACAATCAAGATAATAAAAAAACTAGAAAAATTTGCATTCTTATAGAAACAATTGTGTATAACTCGGTTAATAAAAGATGTCTGTTCTTAATTTTTTATATTAATTATCCTTATGTATCTCACAACATCCGAGCAGTGTCAAATTTTCCAAAATCCCTTCAGGACAATAAAGATAATTAAAAAACTAGAAAAATTTGCATTTTTATAGAAACAAATATTTATAATTCGGTTAATAAAAGATGTCTATTCTTCATTTTTTATATTAATTATCCTTATGTATCTGACAACATCCGAGCAGTATCAAATTTGCCAAAATCCCTTCAGGACAATCAGGATAATAAAAAAACTAGAAAAATTTGCATTTTTATACAAACAATTGTTTATAACTTGGTTAATAAAAGATGTGTGCTCTTCATTCACATAGTCTCCTGATTGTCCTGAAGGGATTTTGGCAAATTTGACACTGCTCGGATGTTGTCAGATACATAAGGATAATTACTTTAAAAAATGAAGAACAGACATCTTTTATTAACCGAGTTATAAATATTTGTTTCTATAAAAATTCAAATTTTTCTAGTTATTTTATTATCCTGATTGTCCTGAAGGGATTTTGGCAAATGTGATACCGCTCGGATGTTGTCAGATACATAAGGATAATTACTATAAAAAATGAAAAATAGACATCTTTTATTAAACGAGTTATAAACAATTGTTTCTAAAAGAAT
The DNA here is from genome assembly GCA_963082715.1 of Harpalus rubripes. Lineage (NCBI taxonomy): Eukaryota > Metazoa > Arthropoda > Insecta > Coleoptera > Carabidae > Harpalus > Harpalus rubripes. Next base: position 13,428,343 of record OY720460.1, read on the forward strand.
GCAAATTTTTCTAGTTTTTTTATTATCCTGATTGTCCTGAAGGGATTTTGGCAAATTTGATACTGCTCGGATGTTGTCAGATACATAAGGATAATTAATATAAAAAATGAAGAATAGACATCTTTTATTAACCGAGTTATAAACAATTGTTTTTATAAGAATGCAAATTTTTCTAGTTTTTTTATTATCTTGATTGTCCTGAAGGGATTTTGGCAAATTTGACACTGCTCGGATGTTGTCAGATACATAAGGATAATTACTATAAAAAATGACGAACAGACATCTTTTATTATATACATGGGGATATTTGCTATAAAAAATGAAGAACAGACATTTGTTATTAACCGAGTTATAAACAATTGTTTCTATAAAAATGTAAATTTTTCTAGTTTTTTTTATTATCCTGATTGTCCTGAAGGGATTTTGGCAAATTTGATACTGCTCGGATGTTATCAGATACATAAGGATAATTACTATAAAAAATGAAGAACAGACATCTTTTATTAACCGAGTTATAAACAATTGTTTCTATAAGAATGCAAATTTTTCTAGTTTTTCTATTATCCTGATTGTCATGAAGGGATTTTGGCAAATTTGACACTGCTCGGATGTTGTCAGATATATTAGGATAAGTACTATAAAAAATGAAGAACAGACATCTTTTATTAACCGAGTTATAAACAATTGTTTCTATAAAAATGCAAATTTTTCTAGTTTTTTTATTATCTTGATTGTCCTGAAGGGATTTTGGCAAATTTGACACTGCTCGGATGTTGTCAGATACATAAGGATAATTACTGTAAAAAATGAAGAACAGAGATCTTCATTAACCGAGTTATAAACAATTGTTTCTATAAGAATGCAAATTTTTCTAGTTTTTTTATTATTCTAATTGTACTGAAGGGATTTTGGCAAATATGACACTGCTCGGATGTTGTCAGATACATAAGGATAATTAATATAAAAAATTAAGAACAGACATCTTTTATTAACCGAGTTATAAACAATTGTTTTTATAAGAATGCAAATTTTTCTAGTTTTTTTATTATCTTGATTGTCCTGAAGGGATTTTGGCAAATTTGACACTGCTCGGATGTAGTCAGATACATAAGGATAATTACTATAAAAAATGTAGAACAGACATCTTTTATTAACCGAGTTATAAACAATTGTTTCTACAAGAATGCAATTTTTTCTAGTTTTTTTATTATCTTGATTGTCCTGAAGGGATTTTGGCAAATTTGACACTGCTCGGATGTTGTCAGATATATAAGGATAATTACTATAAAAAGTGAAGAACAGACATCGTTTATTAACCGAGTTATAAACAATTGTTTCTATAAAAATGCAAATTTTTCTAGTTCTTTTATTATCTTGATTGTCCTGAAGGGATTTTGGCAAATTTGACACTGCTCGGATGTTGTCAGATACATAAGGATAATTAATATAAAAAATTAAGAACAGACATCTTTTATTAACCGAGTTATACACAATTGTTTCTATAAGAATGCAAATTTTTCTAGTTTTTTTATTATCTTGATTGTCCTGAAGGGATTTTGGCAAATTTGACACAGCTCGGATGTTGTCAGATACATAAGGATAATTAATATAAAAAATGAAGAACAGACATCTTTTATTAACCGAGTTATAAACAATTGTTTCTATAAAAATGCAAATTTTTTTAGTTTTTTTATTATCTTGATTGTCCTGAAGGGATTTTGGCAAATTTGACACTGCTCGGATGTTGTCAGATACATAAGGATAATTAATATAAAAAATGAAGATCAGACATCTTTTATTAACCGAATTATAAATATTTGTTTCTATAAAAATTCAAATTTTTCTAGTTTTTTTTTATTATCCTGATTGTCCTAAAGGGATTTTGGCAAATTTGATACTGCTCGGATGTTGTCAGATACATAAGGATAATTACTGTAAAAAATGAAGAACAGACATCTTTTATTAACCGAGTTATAAACAATTGTTTCTATAAAAATGCAAATTTTTCAAGTTTTTTTATTATCTTGATTGTCCTGAAGGGTCTTTGGCAAATTTGACACTGCTCGGATGTTGTCAGATACATAAGGATAATTAATATAAAAAATGAAGAACAGACATCTTTTATTAACCGAATAATAAATATATGTTTCCATAAAAATTCAAATTTTTCTAGTTTTTTTTATTATCCTGATTGTCCTGAAGGGATTTTGGCAAATTTGATACTGCTCGGATGTTGTCAGATACATAAGGATAATTAATATAAAAAATGAAGAACAGACATCTTTTATTAACCGAATTATAAATATTTGTTTCTATAAAAATTCAAATTTTTCTAGTTTTTTTTATTATCCTGATTGTCCTAAAGGGATTTTGGCAAATTTGATACTGCTCGGATGTTGTCAGATACATAAGAATAATTACTGTAAAAAATGAAGAACAGACATCTTTTATTAACCGAGTTATAAACAATTGTTTCTATAAAAATGCAAATTTTTCAAGTTTTTTTATTATCTTGATTGTCCTGAAGGGATTTTGGCAAATTTGACACTGCTCGGATGTTGTCAGATACATAAGGATAATTAGTGTAAAAAATGAAGAACAGACATCTTTTATTAACCGAATAATAAATATTTGTTTCCATAAAAATTCAAATTTTTCTAGTTTTTTTTATTATCCTGATTGTCCTGAAGGGATTTTGGCAAATTTGATACTGCTCGGATGTTGTCAGATACATAAGGATAATTAATATAAAAAATGAAGAACAGACATCTTTTATTAACCGAATTATAAATATTTGTTTCTATAAAAATTCAAATTTTTCTAGTTTATTTTATTATCCTGATTGTCCTGAAGAGATTTTGGCAAATTTGATACTGCTCGGATGTTGTCAGATACATAAGGATAATTAATATAAAAAATGAAGAACAGACATCTTTTATTAACCGAATAATAAATATATGTTTCCATAAAAATTCAAATTTTTCTAGTTTTTTTTATTATCCTGATTGTCCTGAAGGGATTTTGGCAAATTTGATACTGCTCGGATGTTGTCAGATACATAAGGATAATTAATATAAAAAATGAAGAACAGACATCTTTTATTAACCGAATAATAAATATATGTTTCCATAAAAATTCAAATTTTTCTAGTTTTTTTTATTATCCTGATTGTCCTGAAGGGATTTTGGCAAATTTGATACTGCTCGGATGTTGTCAGATACATAAGGATAATTAATATAAAAAATGAAGAACAGACATCTTTTATTAACCGAATTATAAATATTTGTTTCTATAAAAATTCAAATTTTTCTAGTTTTTTTTATTATCCTGATTGTCCTAAAGGGATTTTGGCAAATTTGATACTGCTCGGATGTTGTCAGATACATAAGAATAATTACTGTAAAAAATGAAGAACAGACATCTTTTATTAACCGAGTTATAAACAATTGTTTCTATAAAAATGCAAATTTTTCAAGTTTTTTTATTATCTTGATTGTCCTGAAGGGATTTTGGCAAATTTGACACTGCTCGGATGTTGTCAGATACATAAGGATAATTAGTGTAAAAAATGAAGAACAGACATCTTTTATTAACCGAATAATAAATATTTGTTTCCATAAAAATTCAAATTTTTCTAGTTTTTTTTATTATCCTGATTGTCCTGAAGGGATTTTGGCAAATTTGATACTGCTCGGATGTTGTCAGATACATAAGGATAATTAATATAAAAAATGAAGAACAGACATCTTTTATTAACCGAATTATAAATATTTGTTTCTATAAAAATTCAAATTTTTCTAGTTTATTTTATTATCCTGATTGTCCTGAAGAGATTTTGGCAAATTTGATACTGCTCGGATGTTGTCAGATACATAAGAATAATTACTGTAAAAAATGAAGAACAGACATCTTTTATTAACCGAGTTTTAAACAATTGTTTCTATAAAAATGCAAATTTTTATAGTTTTTTTATTATCTTGATTGTCCTGAAGGGATTTTGGCAAATTTGACACTGCTCGGATGTTGTCAGATACATAAGGATAATTAGTGTAAAAAATGAAGAACAGACATCTTTTATTAACCGAGTTATAAACAATTGTTTCTATAAAAATGCAAATTTTTTTAGTTTTTTTTATTATTTTGATTGTCCTGAAGGGATTTTGGCAAATTTGACACTGCTCGGATGTTGTCAGATACATAAGGATAATTAATATAAAAAATGAAGAACAGACATCTTTTATTAACCGAATTATAAATATTTGTTTCTATAAAAATTCAAATTTTTCTAGTTTATTTTATTATCCTGATTGTCCTGAAGAGATTTTTGCAAATTTGATACTGCTCGGATGTTGTCAGATACATAAGGATAATTACTGTAAAAAATGAAGAACAGACATCTTTTATTAACCGAGTTATAAACAATTGTTTCTATAAAAATGCAAATTTTTATAGTTTTTTTATTATCTTGATTGTCCTGAAGGGATTTTGGCAAATTTGACACTGCTCGGATGTTGTCAGATACATAAGGATAATTACTATAAAAAATGACGAACAGACATCTTTTATTATATACATGGGGATATTTGCTATAAAAAATGAAGAACAGACATTTGTTATTAACCGAGTTATAAACAATTGTTTCTATAAAAATGTAAATTTTTCTAGTTTTTTTTATTATCCTGATTGTCCTGAAGGGATTTTGGCAAATTTGATACTGCTCGGATGTTATCAGATACATAAGGATAATTACTATAAAAAATGAAGAACAGACATCTTTTATTAACCGAGTTATAAACAATTGTTTCTATAAGAATGCAAATTTTTCTAGTTTTTCTATTATCCTGATTGTCATGAAGGGATTTTGGCAAATTTGACACTGCTCGGATGTTGTCAGATATATTAGGATAAGTACTATAAAAAATGAAGAACAGACATCTTTTATTAACCGAGTTATAAACAATTGTTTCTATAAAAATGCAAATTTTTCTAGTTTTTTTATTATCTTGATTGTCCTGAAGGGATTTTGGCAAATTTGACACTGCTCGGATGTTGTCAGATACATAAGGATAATTACTGTAAAAAATGAAGAACAGAGATCTTCATTAACCGAGTTATAAACAATTGTTTCTATAAGAATGCAAATTTTTCTAGTTTTTTTATTATTCTAATTGTACTGAAGGGATTTTGGCAAATATGACACTGCTCGGATGTTGTCAGATACATAAGGATAATTAATATAAAAAATTAAGAACAGACATCTTTTATTAACCGAGTTATAAACAATTGTTTTTATAAGAATGCAAATTTTTCTAGTTTTTTTATTATCTTGATTGTCCTGAAGGGATTTTGGCAAATTTGACACTGCTCGGATGTAGTCAGATACATAAGGATAATTACTATAAAAAATGTAGAACAGACATCTTTTATTAACCGAGTTATAAACAATTGTTTCTACAAGAATGCAATTTTTTCTAGTTTTTTTATTATCTTGATTGTCCTGAAGGGATTTTGGCAAATTTGACACTGCTCGGATGTTGTCAGATATATAAGGATAATTACTATAAAAAGTGAAGAACAGACATCGTTTATTAACCGAGTTATAAACAATTGTTTCTATAAAAATGCAAATTTTTCTAGTTCTTTTATTATCTTGATTGTCCTGAAGGGATTTTGGCAAATTTGACACTGCTCGGATGTTGTCAGATACATAAGGATAATTAATATAAAAAATTAAGAACAGACATCTTTTATTAACCGAGTTATACACAATTGTTTCTATAAGAATGCAAATTTTTCTAGTTTTTTTATTATCTTGATTGTCCTGAAGGGATTTTGGCAAATTTGACACAGCTCGGATGTTGTCAGATACATAAGGATAATTAATATAAAAAATGAAGAACAGACATCTTTTATTAACCGAGTTATAAACAATTGTTTCTATAAAAATGCAAATTTTTTTAGTTTTTTTATTATCTTGATTGTCCTGAAGGGATTTTGGCAAATTTGACACTGCTCGGATGTTGTCAGATACATAAGGATAATTAATATAAAAAATGAAGATCAGACATCTTTTATTAACCGAATTATAAATATTTGTTTCTATAAAAATTCAAATTTTTCTAGTTTTTTTTTATTATCCTGATTGTCCTAAAGGGATTTTGGCAAATTTGATACTGCTCGGATGTTGTCAGATACATAAGGATAATTACTGTAAAAAATGAAGAACAGACATCTTTTATTAACCGAGTTATAAACAATTGTTTCTATAAAAATGCAAATTTTTCAAGTTTTTTTATTATCTTGATTGTCCTGAAGGGTCTTTGGCAAATTTGACACTGCTCGGATGTTGTCAGATACATAAGGATAATTAATATAAAAAATGAAGAACAGACATCTTTTATTAACCGAATAATAAATATATGTTTCCATAAAAATTCAAATTTTTCTAGTTTTTTTTATTATCCTGATTGTCCTGAAGGGATTTTGGCAAATTTGATACTGCTCGGATGTTGTCAGATACATAAGGATAATTAATATAAAAAATGAAGAACAGACATCTTTTATTAACCGAATTATAAATATTTGTTTCTATAAAAATTCAAATTTTTCTAGTTTTTTTTATTATCCTGATTGTCCTAAAGGGATTTTGGCAAATTTGATACTGCTCGGATGTTGTCAGATACATAAGAATAATTACTGTAAAAAATGAAGAACAGACATCTTTTATTAACCGAGTTATAAACAATTGTTTCTATAAAAATGCAAATTTTTCAAGTTTTTTTATTATCTTGATTGTCCTGAAGGGATTTTGGCAAATTTGACACTGCTCGGATGTTGTCAGATACATAAGGATAATTAGTGTAAAAAATGAAGAACAGACATCTTTTATTAACCGAATAATAAATATTTGTTTCCATAAAAATTCAAATTTTTCTAGTTTTTTTTATTATCCTGATTGTCCTGAAGGGATTTTGGCAAATTTGATACTGCTCGGATGTTGTCAGATACATAAGGATAATTAATATAAAAAATGAAGAACAGACATCTTTTATTAACCGAATTATAAATATTTGTTTCTATAAAAATTCAAATTTTTCTAGTTTATTTTATTATCCTGATTGTCCTGAAGAGATTTTGGCAAATTTGATACTGCTCGGATGTTGTCAGATACATAAGGATAATTAATATAAAAAATGAAGAACAGACATCTTTTATTAACCGAATAATAAATATATGTTTCCATAAAAATTCAAATTTTTCTAGTTTTTTTTATTATCCTGATTGTCCTGAAGGGATTTTGGCAAATTTGATACTGCTCGGATGTTGTCAGATACATAAGGATAATTAATATAAAAAATGAAGAACAGACATCTTTTATTAACCGAATAATAAATATATGTTTCCATAAAAATTCAAATTTTTCTAGTTTTTTTTATTATCCTGATTGTCCTGAAGGGATTTTGGCAAATTTGATACTGCTCGGATGTTGTCAGATACATAAGGATAATTAATATAAAAAATGAAGAACAGACATCTTTTATTAACCGAATTATAAATATTTGTTTCTATAAAAATTCAAATTTTTCTAGTTTTTTTTATTATCCTGATTGTCCTAAAGGGATTTTGGCAAATTTGATACTGCTCGGATGTTGTCAGATACATAAGAATAATTACTGTAAAAAATGAAGAACAGACATCTTTTATTAACCGAGTTATAAACAATTGTTTCTATAAAAATGCAAATTTTTCAAGTTTTTTTATTATCTTGATTGTCCTGAAGGGATTTTGGCAAATTTGACACTGCTCGGATGTTGTCAGATACATAAGGATAATTAGTGTAAAAAATGAAGAACAGACATCTTTTATTAACCGAATAATAAATATTTGTTTCCATAAAAATTCAAATTTTTCTAGTTTTTTTTATTATCCTGATTGTCCTGAAGGGATTTTGGCAAATTTGATACTGCTCGGATGTTGTCAGATACATAAGGATAATTAATATAAAAAATGAAGAACAGACATCTTTTATTAACCGAATTATAAATATTTGTTTCTATAAAAATTCAAATTTTTCTAGTTTATTTTATTATCCTGATTGTCCTGAAGAGATTTTGGCAAATTTGATACTGCTCGGATGTTGTCAGATACATAAGAATAATTACTGTAAAAAATGAAGAACAGACATCTTTTATTAACCGAGTTTTAAACAATTGTTTCTATAAAAATGCAAATTTTTATAGTTTTTTTATTATCTTGATTGTCCTGAAGGGATTTTGGCAAATTTGACACTGCTCGGATGTTGTCAGATACATAAGGATAATTAGTGTAAAAAATGAAGAACAGACATCTTTTATTAACCGAGTTATAAACAATTGTTTCTATAAAAATGCAAATTTTTTTAGTTTTTTTTATTATTTTGATTGTCCTGAAGGGATTTTGGCAAATTTGACACTGCTCGGATGTTGTCAGATACATAAGGATAATTAATATAAAAAATGAAGAACAGACATCTTTTATTAACCGAATTATAAATATTTGTTTCTATAAAAATTCAAATTTTTCTAGTTTATTTTATTATCCTGATTGTCCTGAAGAGATTTTTGCAAATTTGATACTGCTCGGATGTTGTCAGATACATAAGGATAATTACTGTAAAAAATGAAGAACAGACATCTTTTATTAACCGAGTTATAAACAATTGTTTCTATAAAAATGCAAATTTTTATAGTTTTTTTATTATCTTGATTGTCCTGAAGGGATTTTGGCAAATTTGACACTGCTCGGATGTTGTCAGATACATAAGGATAATTAGTATAAAAAATGAAGAACAGACATCTTTTATTAACCGAGTTATAAACAATTGTTTCTATAAAAATGCCAATTTTTTTAGTTTTTTTTCTTATCTTGATTGGCCTGAAGGGATTTTGGCAAATTTGACACTGCTCGGATGTTGTCAGATACATAAGGATAATTAATATAAAAAATGAAGAACAGACATCTTTTATTAACCGAATTATAAATATTTGTTTCCATAAAAATTCAAATTTTTCTAGTTTTTTTTATTATCCTGATTGTCCTGAAGGGATTTTGGCAAATTTGATACTGCTCGGATGTTGTCAGATACATAAGGATAATTACTGTAAAAAATGAAGAACAGACATCTTTTATTAACCGAGTTATAAACAATTGTTTCTATAAAAATGCAAATTTTTCTAGTTTTTTTATTATCTTCATTGTCCTGAAGGGATTTTGGCAAATTTGACACTGCTCGGATGTTGTCAGATACATAAGGATAATTAATATAAAAAATGAAGAACAGACATGTTTTATTAACCGAGTTATAAACAATTGTTTCTATAAAAATGCAAATTTTTCTAGTTTTTTTATTATCTTGACTGTCCTGAAGGGATTTTGGCAAATTTGACACTGCTCGGATGTTGTCAGATACATAAGGATAATTACTATAAAAACTGAAGAACAGACATCTTTTATTAACCGAGTTATAAATATTTGTTTATATAAAAATTCAAATTTTTCTAGTTTTTTTATTAACCTGATTGTCCTGAAGGGATTTTGGCAAATTTGACACTGCTCGGATGTTGTCAGATACATAAGGATAATTACTATAAAAAATGACGAACAGACATCTTTTATTAAACGAGTTATAAACATTTGTTTCTATAAAATTTAAATTTTTCTAGTTTTTTTATTATCCTGAAGGGATTTTGGCAAATTTGATACTGCTCGGATGTTGTGAGATACATAAGGATAATTGCTATAAAAAATAAAGAACAGACATCTCTTGTTAACCGAGTTATAAACAATTGTTTCTATAAAAATGCAATTTTTTCTAGTTTTTTTATTATCTTGATTATCCTGAAGAGATTTTGGAAAATTTGACACTGCTCGGATGTTGTCAGATACATAAGGATAATTAGTATAAAAAATGACGAACAGACATCTTTTATTAAACGAGTTATAAACATTTGTTTCTATAAAATTTAAATTTTTCTAGTTTTTTTATTATCCTGATTGTCCTGAAGGGATTTTGGCAAAGTTGATAATACTCGGATGATGTCAGATACATAAGGATAATTACTATAAAAAATGAAGAACAGACATCTTTTATTAACCGAGTTATAAACAATTGTTTCTATAAAAATGCAAATTTATCTAGTCTTTTTATTATCCTAGTAGTCCTGAAGGGATCTTGGCAAATTTGACACTTCTCGGATGTTGTCAGATACATGGGGATATTTGCTATAAAAAATGAAGAACAGACATCTTTTATTAACCGAGTTATAAACAATTGTTTCTATTAAATTGCAAACTTTTCTAATTTTTTTATTATCCTGATTGTCCTGAAGGGATTTTGGCAAAATTGATACTACTCAGATATTGTCAGATACATAGGGATAATTATTATAAAAAATGAAGAACAAACATCTTTTATTAATCAAGTTATAAACAATTGTTTATAGAAAATGCACTAATTGCAAGATTTCATATTATCCTGATTATCCTTAAGGGATATTGTTAACATTTATACTGCATAAATATTGGCTCATGTATATGGGTAATGTATTTAAAATATAAAAGAACAGACATCTTACATTAACAAAGTTATAAACAATTGTTCTTTGAAATATATATTATGTTTCTCAATTTCATACTTGGCGCTTCTTTTGTCAAGGTCAATGTTCATTGACTCAATTGTGATTTGATATACCCTTTTAAACATTGTTGTCTCATTATTTAACAATAATTTTGAACAGAGTAATGATATGTGTTGAGAGTATGACTGAAATGAGTATACAATGGTATATTATTGAATTTTAATAATATTTAACATATTTAGTTGACCTTGGTATTACAATGATGCGCGCGCATCTTACTGTGTTTACATGGGCTACTATCCCGAATCGTCTGCTGCGAATCGTCTGCCAATTTCACCGTCATTACACGAGCATTTACCAAAATTAAGAGTTAAATCATTCCTTATCAGGTAAGAGCTTAAGCTGCGTTCAGAGCTACCAAATTATAAATTAGAATTAGCACTTACAATTAATACAAGCTCTTTGACTTATGGCAAACAACGTTAGCGTTCACAGCGACAAAATTAAGGCGTTAAGTACAAGTGATAAGTGGTAAGTATACAAACCCCAAACTTTTCACTTACAATTAGTGCGACAGATATATCATCTTGTCTCTTTCTGTCAGAAACGTCAAACGGCATAGCGCATATAATCTGTTTTAAATGTATAATAATGCAGGATATTGTAATAAATAAGAATATAGAAAGGCAAAGAATCACATTTACCTATACTTGTCTCTTTTTACAGAATGTCTTTCATTTCTAACCCCATTTTTATCACAAATGAAAATATTATGATCCGAAATAGTTTCATTTGTCAATTATAGTGTTCTAGTATAGGGTTCAAGCAACAAATACTACTCTACTTACAATTGTTTAATAAAAATCATTTAATGAGGTGTTGCACGGTTTTTTTTTTCATTGCTTTAACCGAAAGATTAAGAAAAAATATTTTACCCCTATTTTTTATTTTTTTCGTATTATTCTTTATTCATGAGAAAATTGTCTTTCAAATTATAATGTTTGAATTTCCGCTTCCCCTTTCGACTGATGACGTTCGAATCGAACTTACCAATGAGGGTGTGGCTTATATTTGCCACCGACGGAAATGAAACGAGTGACAGTCATGACAGCTGTCAACTACTATTGATTTTTGTATTTGGAAATATTCAAACATGGTTGTAAAAAAGCGTTTTGTGCAGTGTGCCCAAATAGAACTGATAATAGAGAAAAATATTTCTAGTAGTACCTCAAAACGAAGAAAGAAGAATGAAATGGTTGTAAAGATAAAAACATAAAATCATAATTTCTTTGTTGTAAAGATCATTTTGATGTAAATATAAATATTTTTATAATTAAATAAGAACTATTGAATACATTTAATTTTTTAGCTGGAATGTGATGCACTCAGGCTGCGGTTTCTTATACCGGCTAATCTTTGCACTACTGGAGCATAAGAGAGATTGATAAATTTAGGATAAAACATTACTAGACGGTATTTCTTAAGACCACTACTGGCGATAATGTGAATCTCCAACTGGAGGATCTGTTCCAAACAATGCCTCGCTGGAATATGTTTTATATAAGTTTTAACAATATGTATTCTGTATGTTCCTAACACGAAAGAAATCCAAAAGTCAAAATAGACAATAAAGTGTGTGTGCGTGTCATAAAGTGTCAGGTGTCAACTAAAATGGATAAAATAGAACGAGGAAAAATTACTTAGAAATAGACAAAGCAAACATGTTGGAGATAAATAAATGTAAAAATAATACATGGAATGAAATGTATAATGAATTTAATTTAGTTAATGTTGACATGTGTCAAATTTATTTTATGGAATAAAATTTACTTCCTCGCACATCGTTGGAGTAATTTATACTATAGATTTAATTAGCTAGTATTTTTATTCTTGTTTTGACGTAAATCTCTGGAATAAAGTATTTTACTTCAAGAGTAAATTTTACTTTGCTAGTGCTTTACTTATCCATCTTTTATAATACAGGGCATTGAACTCTGAAATATAACGCTGTAATATAATAATAAATAACTAAGAACTACACTAAAGAACCAAAAATCACGCTGCACTATAAGTCAGACCTTATGTCACACAGTTGTCATTAAAGCAATCATTGACGTTGATGTATGATACATTTGTTTTTTTTTCATCATCTTTCCAGTTTTGTCATTGGCTAATGTAAGTATGATGTCACAGGCAGTGTAATTTGGCGCCAATTCAAAAAGTAAATTTTTAAATTGCTACTGTGCTTAATATATACAGTAATTTGAACAGAAAATCATATTTAATAATACTGTAGAACATACTTATTCGAATTTCAGAAGAAAAAAGATATGTTAATTTTTTTTGCAACACCTCATTCTTTTATTTATATAGATTGCTTCATCGATTTTTCAGTAGATGTCACTTTCACTAAGTGCTAATTCTAAACGTTATTTCAGATTTAAAACCGGTAGTTTTAAGACGCTCCAACCGATTACTATTTATAAGTATTAATTGTAATTTATAATTCAGTAGCTCTGAACGCAGCTTTTTAGTCTGTCAAGATCTTCCTGCATCTTAGAATAAAATGTGTTACAAAAATAGATAGAAAAGGGAACACCAATATAAAAGAAAATGTAAAAATTGAATGAGTGGCTAATATCTAAGAGTTGTTTCGGTACCTGGTTGGTGAGGGCGACGAATATGGCGAGCAAGAAGAGATAACAGTTGAATGGAAAATGGCGTTGAACGTCCGGCTCGGGCTGCGTGAGGAAGTGATAGGTCATACGGCCCAAACAAGGGATGGTCAGCATGAAGTTGTCCCCGTTTGTCTCGATGAAGTCGTGACGTGTGATCGACGTTGGGTCGATGTGGTGCTCACGGAATGGACGCAAAAAGTTCTGCAACATTAAAATAAAACACAACATAACAATACGAAGTAATACATATCATTATCGATCTGATATTTCTGTACAAAGTAGATTGGCACACCCAGCAATGGGTAATATGCTATTATGAGATATTTATTTAATTATTTATCTCTTTCCCTACTATTTGTCGTCACTCAAATTTGTATTCTGGAAATTAAAGTACATACGAGGGCGGATCGAAAAGTTTCTAGAACGAGCTAAAAGTTGGCGTTGCACGGGAATGTCGTTTATGTATTTTCAAAGCGTGATCTTTCAAATAATTACTGTCAAAATTTCGGACAAATCGTTCATACAGTATAACCGTGAGAGTCTACAAAAGTAAACAATTTGTGCATTTTATATATGAACAAAAACGAGTTTCGTGTAGTAGCATGTCTGTTTAAAGACTAAATGCGAAATAAATTAAAATGGAGCTAGACGAAGTGTATGGTGGGTCTGCTCCTTCCTATGCGACAGTTGCAAATTGGATTGCTGAATTTAAACGCTGTCGATCAAATGTAGAGGATGCACCACGTTCTGGTAGACCAAAAACAACTACCGGTGAAGAAAATGTCAGAAAAGTCCACAAAATCGTGATGAACGATCGCCGAGTAAAGTTGCATGAGATAGCAGAGGCAGTAGGCATTTCATATAACCAAGTACATCATATATTGCATGAACACTTGAACATGAGAAAGCTCTCTGCAAGATGGGTGCCGCGTTTGATAAAAAGCGACCAGAAGCAAGTTCGAATGTCCATTTCTCAGCAATTCCTAGACATGTTTTTTGCGACGTTTGCAACTGTAGATGAAACCTGCATACACAACTATATTCCAGAGACCAAAGAACAATCAAAAGCTTGAATAACACGCGGTGAACCTACTCCGAAGAAGGCCAAGATGATTCCATCAGCTGGAAAGGTGATGGCTACCATTTTTTGAGATTCCCGAGGAATAATTTTTATAGACTACTTACAACATGGAAAAACAATAACAGGCCAATATTATGAGTCGTTTTTAGACAGATTGAACAATAAAATCAAAGCCAAAAGGCCTCATTTAGCGAAGAAAAAAGTTTTGTTTCACCAAGACAATGCACATGCTCACAAATCAGCAACTGTGGTGGTGAAACTGCATGAATTATGATTCGAATTAATCAAACATGCATCGTACTCTCCAGACTTGGCTCCCTGCGAGTTCTTTCTGTTTCCAAATCTCAAAAATGGTTAGTTGAGAAGAAGTTCTCGTCGAATACTGAAGTCATAGAAGTCGTAAATGGATATTTCGAGAGTTTAGATTATTATTATTTTACTGAAGGAATAAAAGGTATTGAAAAGCGTTGAACAACATATCGAGTTGAAAGAAAACTATGTAGAAAAATAAATATAATTTTGCCCCCAAAATTTGTATTTACTATCTCGTTCTAAAAAATTTCCGATCCGCCCTCGTATATGGTCTCCTAAATATTCAGTTCAAATATGAAACAGAAAGTATTTAAATGAGTGTACATAAATTTGAAAAATAATGTATAAAGAAAACGGTTCTTGGGATTATTCATATGGCAACTTATTTTATTATTATTATTATTATTATCGAGAGGTGGTTCATCTTTGTCCCTGTACTGCGACCTTTCTGGTCTATTGTACCCTCCGTGTTTTACTTCTATTCTAGAAGTCCTGTTTGTTTTGTGAACTCCAGGATTTTCTTTAGACTGATGTCCTTTAGTGTCTCGGTATGCAATTTCTTTGCTCCTAAAAGACTATGCCTGCTTGCCATAAATGCTTCGCAGTGACATATTAGATGTTGAGGAGTTTCATCCTCTTCTCCACATCCTCTGCATGTTGGTTCTTGTTTAAGGCCCAACCTGTGCAAATGTTTATTTAATTGACAGTGTCCTGTTACCAATCCTGTTATTAATCTAACATCTTGCTTGCTCATTAAGAGTAAGTTGTCAGTTCTTTTCTTGGATGGCTCGTTCAGGAAGAGCTTGGAGTGTCTCTGGCCTGATATGGCTGTCCAGTGCCGTTTGTGCCATTGCCTGAGCAATGTATTAATTTCCTGTTTAACTGTTTCCGCAGTTATTCCGCAGGCAGGTTCGGGTCCTATGCTAGGTATATTTGTCCCGTCTTTTGCAAGACGGTCGGCTACCCGGTTTCCTTCGATATCTGAGTGCCCGGGTACCCATATCAGTCTTAGTTTGTTACTCGCTCCTAAGGCATTCAATCTGTGGATGCAGTCCAGAATTAATCCTTAGCCTACCTCACACGAGTTTAAAGCTTTGAGTGCGGCTTGGCTGTCTATGGCAACTTATAAAATTTGAAAGATACGTCCATGGAAATAGTAATGCTGTCATATTAAGCAAGCGGCAAATGTCAAAAATGTATGGAGCGTCACACTTCAACCATTTTTGATCACTCTGTACATACTATTTAAAATTCTAAAAGATATAACCCATGTGACATATTCCAGCGTGACCCCCATAATAGAATTAAAAAAAATGTTTTGTTATTTATCTTTGTTAGATAAAGTAAAATTTATGGGCGGAAACATCATGTCAGTTTTGATTAACCTAATTTTATTATAATAGACCGCTGTTGTATTATTCTCTTCAACGAATATTTATCCTACACTCTCATAATTATGCAGTTTATAAATAAAATAAACTATATCGTGTACTACAGAATATAGGTATAGTTATTAAGTTATTAATAAATTTTGAAGGACAGTCCCGTAGCCCATAGTTATTATCGCCATAGCTGTTAATCAATTTAAAAATCTCATTCAATATCAATATCTATAAATTACAATTTGAACACCGAACGCTACACACCTTGTAGGAGTCTATAATTACCCTCCGAACTTTAACCTAGCAGTGTGACGTCATCGTTCTGAACTAAAATAGGTGACCTGTGAAATTCCTTGGCTCTTACTATGTAATGTGGACCATACTCATACTCATAGTTCATAGTGTCTGCGTGTGGCATTGATCGGCGTCGTCCAACGCGGGCATTCCTCAATGAAACAAGGACGAATGAATAAAAATAAATAAATATCAAACATATGCAGTGCGATGAGACATTTTTCTCATCTTAATGAGCGAGATGAGAAGATATTTTAAGGACATGGAAATTAATGATCTGGCCAAATTTATTTCGAATTTTAAATGGCTCAAAAGTAACCCCGTGGTGCACTCTCCACACCAGCAATGAGTGCCCGTGAGATGGTACCTGATAAACACCCGCACGGTACGAATACAATAATACAAATATGTCATCATCATTACCGATATTTGTGTACAAAGCAGATTGGAATATGAATCTTTTGCCAGAAGAATTATTAATACCTAATCGCACTAATATTAATAATAAACAGTTTTATTTATTGACTTGCAAACTACTGTCCGTTATTGCAATTGTTTAAATACAATTTTCATAGTATACTAAATTTAATTTAAATAAATATAGAGAAAAATGGTGGAAATTATTGGTTTTACGCATAAGATACCCTTAATAACATATAAAGATAATTCAAAAATGACACTGAATAATAAAATATAGGGCGTTCAATTTGAAAATGACGAGTTATGTCTTTGAAATTGAGTAAATTTGATTTGCTTTATAGAATATTCTGTTTAATTATATTTGAGATATAATTATATAAGAAAATAGAGTTATTATAGAAAAAAAATAAATAAATAAATAAATAAATAAATAAATAAATATATCACCATGGCATGTTACCCATTGCTGGGTGTGCCAATCTGCTTTGTACGCAGATATCGGTAATGATGATGATGATGACATAAAAAAATACTATTAAAATAACTAGTACGCCTTTCTAAAGCAATACGGGTATTAGGTCTTTTTAGAGAAAAAACGGAATAACTTGGCAATGCCACGGAAAACTAATATTTTTTATATGTGCTGTAAGTGAATAAGATACAATACAAAATATATGAAAAAAAATAAAAAAAGAAATCCACTCCACCCACTTTACTAAAATTGGGTAGATAATTACTTTTTTAAGAGCCTGTAGCTCGAAAACCGGGCGTTAGCCTATTTTGCATTCCTTACATACACTATTAATTTGTAACATATTCATTAACACCCTGTATAATCAAAATCTAACATGTTTCAAATTATATACGAGTTTTAAATATCAAACTTTTATAAATTTAATATATTCTTTCAAGAAATTTATTTAGTTTTCAAAAAAGAACCACTTCCAATCTGAAAAGTTTTGGATTATTAGAATATATTTTTCACGAAGCTTCAAGTAAAGTTATCACTTCCGATTTATCAATTTTAGCCGAAATTTAATATGTTGATCCCCATGATATACAAGTCTTAAATACAAAAATTGAAAAGTTTTGGATTATATTTTAATATAGTTTTTCACTAAAAACTGTTATGGGCTTCAAGTAAAGTATGTCTTCCGATTGTCCAATTTTACCCAAAATCTAATCAACTCTTTATATGAATGCAGAAAGCTTAAATACGGAAAATAGAAATTTTGGAAGTGATGAATTATCGTGGAGGAAAAAATCGTCACACAAGTAGACAAACATCATCGTAAAAACAGTAAAAACGTGTTGTGGGGACCCTAATTTGTGCTTATTCACTGAAAACTTACTATCGAATTTTTGGCCCGAAAACATTACCTGCTTTATCATTGCTATGGGAGGTAAAAACGACACGATGCTATATCTAGCACAAGAAATTAATGTAAAATTATAAAGTAATATGACAATAATATGTAATTTGGTTTTTTGCATGCTCTGTAGAGACTACTAAATGCAGCCTTTTTGCATTATCATGTGAATGTGAATCCATTAAATTAATGATGGAACAGAAATACCTACATTGGTGTGGTATTAGTGTGCCATATACGTGGCATGAATGAATGAATGAAAATGAGCGTTCAACAGATGTATCATACGCCCGTAGCTGTAGCTGCATAAATATACAAACTAACCTGCTTCATTCACTTGTTGATATATAGATGTATTATGCACTCGAAACTTTCAAGAATTTTTTAAATACAAATCGAAAGAAATTGATAGTAAACGTAAACGGCGTGGCAAAGTAAAATCAGCGTAAAAGTAAATATGATCAAGAAAATTGCCTGCGTCTT